>OZ019969.1:21208114-21396720 GCA_963970395.1 Ephialtes manifestator
GCATATAAGTGTGCATATGTGTGAATAAAAACGCTCACATAACACAACTGGTGGCGCCGGGCGCCCGCAGCGGCAGCCCAAAGAAGTTGCGGCGATCGTCTGCTGACCGGCTCGCAATTATGGTAGACACAAGAACAGTCTGCTGAAAACTTGTATTTTTTTCTGAATTAGTATTTTTTTCTCAATTATTACTAATTGCAATTATTTTGCAATTATTATAATATTTGTAATGTTTGGTATCGTCGTCTCGAGCCGAATATATATAGATACTAGAGGGGATTCGCCCCCTGCGCGCTTCGTGCGCCAAACCCCGGGGTGGGGGTTCGCCCCCCCCCCCCCCGGCCGCGCTCCCCGCCCGCCACAGCCACCAGATAAATAATATTGGCGCATAGCTGCCACTGTCGCACAGCCGTCAGATAAATCATATTGGCGCACAGCTGCCGCTGGCGCACAGCCGCCAGATAAATAATATTAGCGCACAGCCGTCAGATAAATAATATTGACACACAGCCGCCAGATAAATAATATTGGCGCACAGCCGCCAGATAAATAATATTGGCGCACAGCCGCCAGATAAATAATATTGGCGCACAGCCGCCAGATAAATCATATTGGCGCACAGCCGCCACTGATTATAGAAATATTAAAAGACACATACATATGCATGTATTATTGGAAAACTTCTTTCCATACAACATTTTTAATTTCATCCAGATCTTCTGAATTGTTCTCAATATATAATTGATTTGCATTTTTACACCTTGACAATGCCACGTATAATTGTCCATGAGAAAATAAAGGTTTTCGGAAATATAAACCAACTTTGTTTAAACTTCGTCCTTGAGACTTATTAATAGTGATCGCGAATGCCAGAACAATAGGAAATTGTCTTCGATATAGAATAAATGGAAGAGAAGAAAATTCTCCAGTATCTAATATTATTCTTGGGAGTAAAGCACATTTACCTGCTTGCGTACCTGTAATTATTTCTACTTTTATATTGAATTTATATAATCCAATAATTTTCATTCTTGTTCCGTTACATAATCCTTCTTTTATACTTAAATTTCTAATGAGCATTACCGTTGCTCCAACTTTTAAAGTTAATGTACGAACTGGTAGCCCTGGAAATATCAATGAATTTAAATATTCTATTGGATAATTTAAATCAACATCACTATCGACCTGATCAACTCTTTTGTGTTTGGCATAGTCAATACTGTAATATAGCCTTTTTTGTTTTTTATTTTTTCTAATATTTTGTCATTTAATCGATAAACATCCATACGGAACCATATATGGCTGTACAAATATCAATAGTTTTCCAATCTTTTGGTATTTCTAATGAATCTATATTGTCTTTTCCAATTTTTAGTAAAAATGCAGAAAATTTGGTATCGCTTGAATGCATATTTTTTTTAACTTTGTTTTGTAGATAAATGCCATATATGTGCAAATTTTATTGTTTCATTGATAATATTAAACTTTGTTCCGTTTTTAACAATCGGCAGAATTTGCCGAAAATCACCACCCAATATAATCAATTTTCCTGCAAATGGGATCTCGATATTGCAACAATCACGAAGAGTTTTGTCAACAATATCTAATGCTTTTTTAGGTATCATAGAGGCTTCATCCCAAGTTATAACATCACATTCTCTTAACCTCTTTTTTCAGATTCATATTTTAAAAATGAAGTCTCTATACTGCTTAAATCCAAAGGCAATTTAAATGTTTTATGACTTGTCATTCCTCCCGGCAGTGAAATCCACGCAATGCCTGTCCATGCCATAGCCAGTACTTTTTTCCCATTTCCAGAGAAATAATAAATTAATGCTTTATAAAGAAAAGTTTTCCCTGTACCTCCAGGCCCATCAATGTAAATCATCTTTTGACTACCTTTAGTTATACGGTCAAATATATATCTTTGATCAGCATTTAATTGGGCGATTAATTTTTGTGACTCTTTTTCATGCGACAACATTAATTCTTTTTCGTTTTCAATATTGATATCTGAAAAATCGTTATCAGGTTCCGGAAGCCCAAAGTTCGAGCATCGCATGTTTTCTAAATTCAAAATTTTATTTATTTCCGTTATTCTCCAGAAAACCTTCACAAAAGTATTCTTTAAATTTATTCCAAATTTCTCGCGATAATAAAAAGTTATGAGAAATAATAAACCACGCAAAAAATTTACGCAACTCGGTAGGCATCATGATGGCACACGCTTCTTCAAAAATTTAAAAAATTCCATATCATTTTCTACTAAGCCCATAGCAATTGCTGTTTCTTTAAATGTATTGTAAGTTGCAGTTTCATAAGTTTTTAGATCTTCAAAACATGATGCACCTTTAATACGATGTAATATTAATTTCAAATGGAAACGTTCTACATCTTTTGGGCTAACATTGACAACTCGACCAATTGCTTTTGAAAATATACGACGCTTTTCCCATATTTTTTTCTGTAAATTGAATACATAATGTTCTGGAATGTTTACATATCCCATATTTACGAACTTTACGGATTTACGTGCATTTTCATCACATCTATTGAGCTTAAGCCATGCAGTTAAAGTTGTTTCATTTTTCATCAAAGCTTCTTCCTCTTTGTTTTCTTCAAATATGATATTCTGTTGGTTTTCTACATGAACTGCTAAACGAATAATAGGATGTGATCTATCTGAAAGTGGTGGTAGGCCATTTTTCTCAAATTCTGTGTTATCACAAAATTATTTAAGAAATTTTTTCGAACATATTTGTTTTTCTTTATCGTAACACGGAGAATAATCAGTATGAGGTCCATGTAACATATGTTTTATCACCAATTCTTGTAATTCATTATTGATTGATGGAATTTCTGCGCTTATGTATTTATCAATATCTTTCGGAGTTGTTAATTTGCTTTTATAATCTAACACGAACAACATATGAGCATGAGGTAGGCCACGTTTTTGCAATTCTATTGTGTAAATATATGCTAATATTTTTCCGAACAATTTCCCACTTATAATATCCGACAAAAGCGCTCGTAGCTTAGCATAGAATAAACGTATTGTAATATTTGGAATGTCATTACATGTTGTACCCCGTGGAAATTTACTTAGTATTCTTTCCCGTTCTGGCCACTTTGGATTACACGTCATTGTTATAGACAAATCTGGCCGACCAATTGCTCTAACAATTGCCATTGCATCTTGATAATTTTTATGCATATGTCTAGGACTGCCCAAATATGTAGATGGCAAAACAAAAATATTACCTAGTCGCTCTGATTCGTTACAAATATTTGGATTGTTTAAAACACTTCGCGCTACATGATCGACTACTCCTTGGTAACATTCAATACGTAATTTCTTTTGATTTTGTCTAAAGAAATTTAATCTGTTATTTTCGATAATAATATATGCTTGAATGACGTACTGCTGCGTTAAACGTCCACAAAATAAAATTGGATTAAATTTATCATTGGGCCTGTATGCAAAGCGGTATGCATAATATTGTAAGGCCGTGAGTCTTTTAGGGCTATTACAATGTTCAAATGATGGATTCCATCCTAAATCCCCATGTGGAAACATTATTGGAAAAGTCATGGGGTCGATATGAAACGATAATTTGTTGACATTTGTATAGGACTTTACCCCTGTAGGACGTTTTGGATAGACGCATAAATCAAATTGTGGAATTTCACCATCTTTTGAAACAATTAAAGCTGCACATTAGGCGGTAGTCGGCAAATTATAACGGTGCTTATTTAACTTAATATTACGAACAAAATATAAATAATATTCCGGAAGTGTTGCGTTTTTACTTATCTCATACAAATTTTTATAGCTTTTAGCATAAGGATTATTATTTAGTACTTTTGTTATGATCTGTAGAAAAAACCAGTCAAGGGTCCCTTGAGGGACTTAGAAAAATTCAGGCCTATGGGGGCCCTTGAGGGACTTAGAATAATTCAGGCTTGGGGGTCCTTGAGAGACTTAGAAAAATTCAGGCCTATGGGGGCCCTTTTGACATGGAATTCCCTATATATCCTACAAGGCGGTGGCGGCGGCGGTGGCGGCGAGATCTTTTTATATTATAGAGAGATAGTAGCGTATGCTCATTCATAATAATTTTGACGTTTTGTGCTACATGGATAACCTTGCAATAATTCGTGAGATAACGACTATAAATATCAATAAGTAAGTACAAAATACAAAGACACTATTTACTTTTAAATTTTCAATTATACATAAGTGAAACGTGCAGTCAAAAAAGTATTTTTTTTACATGAAGACCACTCTCGCTCTCACCGAAGGAAAAATAAAAAATAATACCGTCCCTTCAGAATAAACCCGAAGGATTTTTTTGTAAATGGACCAACCGATTACGCTGTCATTTACAAATTCATCAGCAAGCCAGACAGGCTTGCTCTGAAAGTCCTTACGAGTGCTTGTTTATTCCATGCTGCAGCCAAAAAAGTATTTTTTTATTATAAAGATCACTCTCCCCTTCAGCGAAGAAAAGATAAAAAATAATTACTTCTTTTCAGGATAAACCTGAAGGATTTTTTATAAGTGGACCAACCAATTGGGTCAACTGGCTGCTTAGAAACCAAATTCATGAGTTTTTACACTCTGTCCATGATCCAGAGAACACTGCTCCAAGGATTGGTATTCGCTAGGTCACATACTCTTCGCAGTTACACTGCACACCACTCAAGTGGAGCCCTTTTTTTCAATGGTCCTTAAGGGGGACGAGTCAATAAAAAAAGTTTTATTTGCTCATAAGGACACCGTTTTCCCTTAGCGAAGAAAAAACTCTAAATAATGTCCTCCCTTCATGATGACACCGAAGGAGTTTGTTGAAAATTGACCAACCAATTTGGTCAACCAGTTACTTTGAAACCAGATTAATGAGTTTTACACAGTGCGCATGATCCAGAGAACACTGCTTCGAGGTCTTTGCATTGTACTTACTTATTGGTGATTTATTGCGCCTCCGCAGTAGATCTTCAATCAAGCTCGTATTGATTACAAATTAAATGACAAATATTTGAAATAAATGAAGCAAAAATAATAAACAAAACTATCAGCATTGAATCAGTGCCTACATCTTCAGAGAAAGTCAACGATCATAATTATAAAAATACGAGCGCGATATCGATCATGGTGAGAATGAAAATAAAATGAATTCACATTGATTCACTTGTAATTCTAACGACGCGTAGATATAATTTTTAAAACGAACGAAAAAGTGATAACGTTGCTTATAATTTTTTTAATGCAACGTTATCACGTTTCAGCGCCTATATTAAAGCTGTTGTCAGTCGTTCCAATTATTAGACGAAGCATCTTTTAAAATTCCTCTTGCAGCCTATATACATTTAGTATATAGGCTTGTCCTTGTATACATTTAGTAGAGTCTAGTGAACTTTATTTACTGATTACTGTAAATGAACTCAACAGTTTGTTTTTTTTCATGACGTTTTGACTTTCAAAAAGACAGCAAATCCACCCAAAAATGTTTTTTCAAAACAAAAATGGTACGCCAAGTATTAAAAGTGTAACCATCCCATAAAAAAAAATCACTTGAAAACAAAAAGATCTTCGCCGAAGAATCTTTCGCGAAAAAATTTTTCTTTCAAAAATATTAAACCGAATCCTATTAGCCAAGTCAAACCCCTTGGTAGATATTCAACAGATGAAGATGTTTTTCTAAAAAACTTGGCGTGCCTGCGACTAGCTCCCGTACATAGTCCATTGAAATCAGGACGGGAGGACAGCGTGTCTCCAATTATGATTATTCGTTGAATGATTATGAATGTTCTGAAAAAGATCCGAGTGGTCAGTTTCAGAAAGAAAGAATAACCAAATGAGGTTAAAGGCGGCAGATATCGTAAGGGAAGAAAACCGAACCGCTGCGGAATACATGACTTTTCAACATTTATTAGACGACATAAGAATTCCCAAGTACTTAGTTAAGAAATTATTGGCAATACATCCCGAGTTAAAACTGGACCCTTAAAAAACCTTCGTTAAATCAAAACGAGTATAATCCCAAACGATGAGACCTACGAAATAGGTAGCAGCGAAAATATAGTTATATTATAATTAAAAATTGTCTTCTTCCGCACTTACTCCAACGGACTATGTACGGGAGCTAGTCGCAGGCACGCCAAGTTTTTTGTAGAAAAACATCTTCATCTGTTGAATATCTACCAAGGGGTTTGACTTGGCTAATAGGATTCGGTTTAATATTTTTGAAAGAAATTTTTTTTGCGAAAGATTCTTCAGCGAAGAACTTTTTGTTTTCAAGTGATTTTTTTATGGGATGGTTACACTTTTAATACTTGGCGTACCATTTTTGTTTTGAAAAAACATTTTTGGGTGTCATCTTATTCACGATTATTCTGTTGATCCGTATGTAGTGACTCCGCGTACGCCTGGTTTTGTTGCTGCCATAGAGACTACGTCGCACTTTGTCGTTCAACATCTTAAGCCTAGTTTAATATTCGCAATTAACACATAATCCGGAAACCCCGAAATATTGTAAAGTCAACCAACTTGGGAATTCAAACCTCGCGCGCTCGGGGGAGCAGGTTTGTATGCTTGACAAAACTGTCAGAATTGCAACTGTCAAACGTGTTAAACACGAACTCGATCTCGGTCTCGATCTGATCCCGCGCCAATTTGGACCAATCACAGCGCGAATAACGTGACAACAATGGACCAACTCGCAATTCGATAAAAACTCTCAACACACTTTTTAGAGAAGAATTCGACGAAGTTGCTTATTTCATTGTTTCCGCGCATTAGTTCGTTAGTATTTGGGTGGACGATCGTCTCATTGACCTGAGGGTTAGTACTAGGGTGACCGCGTGGCTGACGACTGATGGTCAATACTTAGATGGGTAACCGCTTTGCTAACTCTGACTGTCCCCGCGTAGAAAAAAAGAATCTTGTGAAGAATCTTTTAAAGAATCTTAAAAAAAGTCTTGAAAGAATCTTTTAAAGAATCTTTAAAGGAATCTTGAAAAGAATCACGTATAGGATCCGGAGCAAGATTCTTTCCAGGATTCTTTTCAAGATTCTTTCTATCCGAAAGCGTTCTGAGAATCTTACAAAGAATCTTCGAAAGAATCTTGAAAAGCGTCTTTAAGAGAATCGTGAAAAGATTCCGTCCATTAAACAGAAAAATCGTTGAAAGAATTTTAATGAAATTCTTCAGAGGAATCGAGCAAAACCTGTTGTGGCTTTCCCTTGGTGTTGAGACAGTATATTTCGGTATGTCAACGAAGGGTAAACCCCTCGTGTGTAGTCGAACTCAGAAAAGCTTTCCAGTCTTATATATACGCTGAGGCTTCAAACCACTTGCGAGAAACGCTCCGTCCGTTCGCCACCTAGTGACATCATACGAAACACTGGTGGACAATACTCCGCTAGATGGCGAGCGGTCGAAGCGTTTCTCGCAAGTGACTTGAAGCCTGAATGTATATAAGACTGCAAAGCTGTCCTGAGTTCGACTATACACGACGGGTTTACCCTTCGTTGACGTATCGAAATGTACTGTCTCGACACCAAGGGAAAGCAACAACAGGTTTCGCTCGATTCCTCTGAAAATTTTCATTAAGATTCTTTCAACGATTTTTCTGTTTAATGGACGGAATATTTTCACGATTCTCTTAAAGACGCTTTTCAAGATTCTTTCGAAGATTCTTTGAAAGATTCTCAGAACGCTTTCGGATAGAAAGAATCTTGAAAAGAATCCTGGAAAGAATCTTGCTCCGGATCCTATACGTGATTCTTTTCAAGATTCCTTTAAAGATTCTTTCAAGACTTTTTTTAAGATTCTTTAAAAGATTCTTCATAAGATTCTTTTTTTCTACGCGGGTCACTACTAAGTTGGATAACCGCCTAGCCTGACGGTAATTACTTAGATGGATGACCGCGGGGCTGGCGACTGATGGTCAATACATAGATGGGTAACCGCTTAGCTGACACAGACCTTCAATAGTTAGATGGGAACCTAAGAAGCCTCCTTATTTAATCGCGGCTGCCCGAACTAATTTCTGAACGGGGTGTTACTGCCGCGAAAAGTTACTTCTACTACACTCGAGACGCATAACCTCGAATTGACGTTTTTATTTTTCGTTCATATTATGCTATTAGATTAGTTCCGTTGGCCATTTACGGTGATGTTGTCAATAAAAGTGTTCTTCCCCATATTATTTGCAGGTTCCTCCCATATTCTTCCCCATATTCATCTCCATATTATTTGCAGCCATGATTAAATAAGGGGCCTTCTTAGGTATAAACGTGGCATCCACAATAGGGAATCCACTCTAGAACCCTACTAGGCTCAACAGAGGCTGCCACGACAACATATATAGTAAAAAATATCGACTTCGGGACTTAATCAGGTTCAAATGTGGAACCCTCACTATAGGGTCACCCATATTGAGCCTTTTCGTTGCCCACAAAGGTACCCTTTACAGACAACTGTATAGGCACTGAATATGTAACTTTATAGGCCCTTTATAATTTGATTTTTTTATATTTACGATACGTATTCTGCAATAGGCATGACAAATTATTGCCTTACTGAAAGCCGTCGGAGTTAACCAGGTGATTACCCATCTAACTATTGAAGGTCAGTGTCAGCTAAGCGGTCACCCATCTATGTATTGAAAAATCTTTTAAAGAATCTTAAAAAAAGTCTTGAAAGAATCTTTGAAAGAATCTTTAAAGGAATCTTGAAAAGAATCACGTATAGGATCCGGAGCAACATTCTTTTGAAGATTCTTTCTATCCAAAAGCGTTCTGAGAATCTTACAAAGAATCTTTGAAAGAATCTTAAAAAGCGTTTTTAAGAGAATCATGAAACGATTCCATCCATTAAACAGAAAAATCGTTGAAAGAATTTTAATGAAATTCTTCAGAGGAATCGAGCAAATCCTGTTGTTGCTTACCCTTGGTGTCGAGACAGTATATTTCGGTACGTCAATGAAGGGTAAACCCCTCGTGTGTAGTGGAACTCAGAAAAGCTTACCAGTCTTATATATATGCTGAGGCTTCAAACCACTTGCGAGAAACGTTCCGTCCGTTCGCCACCTAGTGACATCATACGAAACACTGGTGGACAATACTCCGCTAGATGGCGAGCGGTCGAAGCGTTTCTCGCAAGTGACTTGAAGCCTGCACGTATATAAGACTGCAAAGCTGTCCTGAGGTCGACTATACACGAGAGGTTTACCCTTCGTTGACGTATCGAAATGTACTGTCTCGACACCAAGGGAAAGCAACAACGAATCGAGGTTTCGCTCGATTCCTCTGATCATTTTTATTAAGATTCCTTCAACGATTTTTCTGTTTAATGGACGGAATCTTTTCATGATTCTCTTAAAGACGCTTTTCAAAATTCTTTCGGGGATTCTTTGAAAGATTCTCAGAACGCTTTCGGATAGAAAGAATCTTGAAAAGAATCTTGCTCCGGATCCTATACGTGATTCTTTTCAAGATTCCTTTAAAGATTCTTTCAAGACTTTTTTTCAGATTCTTTAAAAGATTTTTAACAAGATTCTTTTTTTCTACGCGGGGGCTTAATAGGGCAGCCTTTATAGGCCCTAACAGGGAAATCTATAAAGGCCCCGTACTTTGAAGCGTGACCAGCCTAGTAGGGCTGTACTTAGATTTCCGTACTGGGCCTAATAGAATTGGGGCAAACTAGAAAGGGCCAAGTTGGAGCCACAAATATTTTTCTGCACGGGTTTATTTTAAAATTATGCATTAATTTACTTATTTATTTGTTTAAAAAAAAACATTTATTAATAACTTTATTAATAAGAGTCTGTAATCTGACTTGCAAATAATTTTTTTTTGTTCATTAAAGGTACTAAGGTGAAAGGTGAAAGCAGCGTAAACATTTTTATTTGAGTGGTAAGCTTTAGATGCCATTTGTCGAAACTTGGTTTTAAACCTATTCTGCGCGTGATTCGGACCAAACCGCTACGCAGATTGGGCTGGTTGACGTCCCATTTTCTTCGTCATGAAAAGATACACCGGCTAAATGGAGCAAATGTTAATAAAAGGTAATATTTTTTATGCTATTTTCTAAATCAGTGGCTAACTTTTTTCCGGTTTTTTAACGTCGCATCAACTGCCAGGGTTATTAGCGACGGGACCTACAGATTTTTACGGTAGTGGGTTCCGAACCACTTTATCGATACTCGGTAACTGTCTTTTGGTGTCGGTAACAGCCGATCTTCTAGGCTCGTTTCACGATACCGGAGCTACATCGTGTCAATTAGTGGCAGTAAGTATTCGTCTACAGACATAGTATATCGTTTGTTGATATACACGCCTGGAGCCACGTCACATAGAAATATTTTTCTGCCAGCGAGACGACGGCACCTCCAATCGAACCCAAGACCTCCCGATCCTTTGCTTTGCTTTAGAGGCGAGCACGCTAACGGTATGCATTCATATTTCCGAAATTTGCAAGCCCGAAAAAAAGGCGTAAGCTGTTTTGACTTGAGTTGGAACTTAAGATGTAGCTTAATACAATACTAAAGATTGATCTTGAGAGCAATCTTAAGATTGAACTTTGTTCCGAATCTGATTGGGTTCTTAAGCTCAATCTTAAGTTTAAACTTAAGTCAGAATTTAAGTTCGAACTTTCGGTGAAATTGGAGTTCATACACACAAGAAGGGAATCAGATTTGAAAACTCTGAAGTTTTAACCGCAGTTAATGGTTTTTTAATTTTTTTCTTATAAAGTCACGATATACTTGTACAATTACGCGCAGAATTCGTCTTGAGTGTAATGTGAAATGTAGCAAAGAAAACATATTTAATATTATTCGTATCTTTACATCCATTTGTATAAATACATTTTAGAATGTAAGAAATTGCTGCTCGAACTTAAGACCGAACTTGAGATAGAACTCAAGTTCGATCTTAAGATTGATGTTAAGTGTGATTTCAAGATTGATGTTAAGTGTGATCTCAAGATCGATCTTAAATTCGCACTTAAGTGCAAACGAACTGTGCCGTGTTTTGTTTTTTCGTGATTATGATAACGCTAACCACTAGACCAAAGTGATCGGTAGTGGCTAACTTTGCTTTCAGAATGAAACATAAATAGTTTGCTCCATTTAGCCGGTGTATCTTTTTATGAAGAAGAAAATGAGACGTCACCTAGCCCAATCTGCCTAGCAGTTTGGTCTGAATCACGCGCAGAGTAGAAAAACCTAAGAACTTTGCTTAAGATAATATTGAAAGGCATACGCAAGTCAGATGGCAGTAAAAAATCCTTCCATCAAGTACCAACAATATAGTTCATTGGTTATTTTTATATGCAAGAGAATTTGGATGATATTAGGCTTCTATTGCAATCGGGGTTTGAAGGGTAGGTTAGCCCTTTGAAAGCGACACACTTATCACATGTGAGGTCAAAGACGAGTCTACAATTCTGCTTGTCGAATTGGCTTTTGTCAAAGCTTTACGTATATGAAAGACATCAAAGAGCGAATGCATAAAAAAAATAAGTGGGCTGAAGTCATAGAGGATCAATGGGGCACATCAGATTCGTCTATATTCCGAGGAGAATTCATAGTGCGCCAAATCTGATCCTACCTTCTGACACTTGGATTTTCCGGGTTAGGGCATTCATTCATATATTCACTCGAGGACTAAAATTCACGTGAGAAAGACAATAGCGCGAATAGAAAAATCGTTGAGTAACCCAAGCGCCCCCGCATACAATACATTCAAAGAGGCGTAAAAAGTGAAGTACCATGCGTCCCACGTCTCTGATCATCCCACGTGCAGGGATTTGGTGCCAAGGGTTACCATGCAACAATGGAGCCGGCATTGTTCACAAATTCTTTTTCGAAACCAACGAACTTTTACGACATGCGAGAGTCGACAGAGTTTTGGGGATTCTGATGCTTACTCTATCTGTGGCGCTCTCCACGATGTATGCAGTATTATAATATGGCACCTTTCACTCAGACCTTACAAAAGTAAAATCGCTTCCGCAACACGATTAAAAAACGATGCAGACTTAGGGTAGGTTGCACCACTTTAGTGAATGCGCTTAGCCACTCAGCCGTATGGCTATTCCGTACTGTGCACAAAGGGCCAAATTTGCACGAAGGTTTACTAGAAAGGTGTTAACACTCAAGTCATAGGGAGCAATCTTTTGTCCAATCACGATTTGAGTGATCCCAGCATATTTTACAACCCGCTAATGAACCCGTAAACCTTCACCCATACCCATGAAAACCGTTTAGTCGCCTGACTGTTGGCCTTGAACAAAATTTTTAAAAATCCATGTTGTCTATTGAAAAATGGTAAACAGAAATGAAATAGATTATCTAATTTGGATGAAACTTATTGCAGCGAGGTTTTGAACGTCGTTGATTGCGAATATAAACCAATAACTCAGAAATTCAAAATGGTAGTTTCAATGTAGCAAATAAAACTCGGACTTGAAGGTTTTAAAGTTGATGATTACGAACCTGACACAAAATTGGGGACTTCATAACGGCGGTCATGAATATGATGGCGCTTTTCAGTCAGCCGTCTTTTTATCACGGATCCGAATTCAGTTTCGTTTATCCTAATAACAATAAAGTGAACGTGGCAAACAAATCGTCGTAGCCTCGTAACCATTAAATAGTTCTTATCAAGTAGACCGTTTTTCATAATAAAATGTTTGTCACCTACTTTTTGACGGAATTTTATCGTCCATGAGCTAGTTGTCGTATTTTCATGTCTAATAGTCTGTAAAACTGTCAAGATCTGGTAATGAAACGAACTCGAGCTTGGAACGGGCCCGTTTAAGTGACTATTCGTAAGTGAGTAAAGGTTCGGATAAAACGCCGACCCGCTTCTAGAAACGTACTGAGAGTAGAGAGAAGGCATAGAAGCGATCGACAGCACGCGGCTCTCGATTCCCTATACCCGTTTCTGGGATTTACGCGGGAGTTAGTAGCTGATTTCGAAGCTGATCCGGGAGGCGGAAGCGAGCCACTAGCTCGCTACGCATATCCTACTTCTATATCGGACAAGCTTCCACACCAGCACCGTTTACGATGTTGCAAAGCCACCAACATAATTCTCACGTGCACGGTTGGAGTGAGCTTCGAGCTTAAGCGAGTGGGAATAGTTCTGGGCTGTTATCGACAACGAAACTCTAGACACGTCACATCAAACGCTTCCCACAAATTATTTGCCGTTTCACGTTTTCGAAAACTCTTGCTATGAAATCAGATAAATGAGAGATCGAACATTTTTTAAAAACATTACCAAAAATGATTTTTTTGTTATGCAAGCATTTCGAGGCAGCAATAATTCGCTACATATATCCTACTTGTCCATCGAAAAAGCTTCCATACCAGCAATGTTCACGATATTGCGAAGCCACCACGATGATTCTAATACATACACGGTTGGAGCGAGCTTTGAGCTTAAGCGAGTGGAAATAGCTCTGGATTGTTATCGCCCTCATATGTCACATCAAACGCTTTCCATAGATTATATGCCACTCAAAATTTTCAAAAAACCTTGCAGTGAAGTTTGATTAAAAGGAGATATAAAATCGTCAAAAACATTAGCAAAAATGACAATCTTGCCATTTCTAGAAAAATGTTGCTTCGTCATAGAAGAAGCTATGTTTCCATGAAAAAAAATCGAGGTTTTCATGTCAGGACACTCAGAATGGTCCAAAACATCGAGGAAAGTCGTTTTAAAAAACGACTTTTCTCGTGTGTGCACACTTCGAAATTTGAATCACCTATAACACAAGAACCGTTTAACCGATTGACCGGAAATTTGGCACACAAGTGAAGCAGCAGCCTGTCATTAATTGTTGCAATTTTTGACAAAATGGATTAAGAAGTGAATGTACCAACTTTCGGTAAAATTACGATACTTCGTTAAATCGATCTTTATAAGTATGGATACATTTAATGTTGTTTAGTATTGAATTCGTCCATAATCGTAAAAGCGGTTCGAATTTTATGGAGTTTTGAAATTTTCGAAAATTTGTTTTTATTGCATTTACTTTTGCAAAACATAAGATAGCGATTCGAACTTTTGTACGTCAACGGAATAATATTTAGTGATGATCCATACATAATTGAGTGGAAATCGGTAGATGGATTCGGAGATTACATCGGAATAAAAATCTTTTGTTATTATTTTTTGACTAAAATTTCGCGGGCCACCAATTTTTTTTTAATTATTCGAAACAAGGATGCAAAGTAAGCCTTGTATACGGGTTCCTTATTATCCTAAATTATTTATTATATATCCTTATTATCCTAAACTTTTTACAAAGCTTCCTCTGTGGCAAAACCAGAATCTGAATATCCTTCCTGGTAGAGGTAGATTTGTAAAAAGTTAAAAATAATGTTAAAGCAATATGCAAGGTTGTACTTTACATCCTTTGTTTTCATTATACAAGCATTTCTAGCACTTGTGGATGTCCCAACGTTTGTATTTCCATGAATTGCCCTGGGCCGACCCTGTTCAAACATTCGTAAGCGAATCACGATAAACGCGTGCGATGACGTCGATCACGTGACAAAAGCGTGTCCACGCATATTAATCAGTGATGCGGATGCTTCAAAGTGAAGGAATGCAGAGGCACACGTGAAGGTAATCAAATATTCCGTGAATCCTGATATACTGGGATATGAACCTCTCTTCTGATATCGAACGCGAAGCAAACGTATAGTGTATAAACATATAGTGTCATATGAATATACAAGGGTCATTTTATACCAATTCGGATTCGGCCCGATTTTGTGAACGATCGTTCTGAAAGTCGAAGGTGTTCAGTTTTTCTTTTTTCATCATAACATTTGAATTATCTACAATTTGTTAAAACGAATATATTAATCAACGCAAATTAAAAATTTGAAAAATGCTGAAAAATACTGTATCTGATATTAAAAATGTTAAGATTGGAGCCCGGCCTCCTTTCTATTTATTTATAACTTTTTTATTTAAAAAAATGTATTAGAATGAGATGTCAGTGGATTATGGATGGATGCTTTAACATTTTTATACTTAAAATTGGATTCGTGAAAATTTTTTCAGATTTTTCCAAATCAATTCACCATTTGTCAGTTTTCTTCCCGATCGTATTTCAAAGGGCATCTCACAAACTACAGAAATTGCATAGTTATAATTAGACAAGAAAAACTTAATTCATAGGTCGTGCGAACTCCTAGACCGAACAAAAACGAGCTTAATTGATCATTAGGTGACGATAAGTGTGCGGGAATGCGTTATGACAGGACAATAATTTTGTCAACACTTTCCTCGACGTTCACGCTCAACCCAACTTCTCGAGCGTTCGTACGAAACATTATTTTTGGAACGCATGCATGAGAAGTGCTACTTCTCGTGCTTACCGCGCGTGGCGTAAGTGGCGCTTTACGGCCATCGATGCTATTTCACTTCTCGCACGCACTTCTCGCACACGCGCGACATTACACTCAGTAGCACTTCTCATGCATTTGTTACAAAAAGTATTATGCGATACAGAGCGAGAGGGCGATTATCATACGACGGTTGTGAAGTTGATCGCACTCGCCGCACTCGTACCACAGACAACACGAGGGTAGGGCTCGTGCGATCAACTTCCGAACCTGTCTATAATGATCGCTTTCTCGCCCTTGTATCGCAAAGTACTATTATTTCACTCAGTGCGTAGAACGCGGTTTTACGCACGCTTCGCGTGCGGCAAACATCGTTTACGCACCGCGTGAAATAAAATTTTGTACGATACTCATGCGAAAAACGTTTTCTTAACTCGTGTGATTGCAACACTCGCCTTCGGTTCGGGCTGCAAATTCACACTCGTCAGAAAAAGTTTTTTCGCACTCGTATCGTAATGTACTATTTCAAATTTATATTATTGTCGCTAATTTCGAATATCATTTTTTTAATCTGCATTTCCGCCCGCCTGGAGGCATTACGCCTATTGCAGGGTCGGCCCGGATCAGTAGCCAGTCCCCCCTGGGGGTCTGGTCCGGATCAGTAACCAGGCCCCCATGCGGCCGCATCCGACTTCCCCCTCTATATCGCATTCGCCATAGCATTTCTGCTATGGGCATAGGAAAACTGCGGAAAACTTATGCCGATATAGCCGGTCTCGAGTTCGCCTCACGGCACCGGAGCTACGTCACGTTTCGTCGAGAACGTAAACACGGACTACAGCTGTATACATGTGACCTCCACAGGTAGAAATACCTGTGTGGGTCTCATTTATACATCTGGAGCTTCATCGCGCCCGTATTTATATTTTCGACGAAAATCGACGGCACCGGGAATCGAACCCGCGACCTACTGATGCCCTGGACTAAAGGCCAGTACACTGACCACTAGACCACCGCACCGGTTTTATTCGAATATCATTTGTCGATATATATCGACAAGTTATGGTCGAACTTTGCCGTCTCCCGAGAGAGACGACTGCGTACGCGTATGCTCGTCACACGAGACCGAGCGAGACAACGCGAGAGCTGGCTGCGCAAGCGCGTCATATCGACCGAAAATCGATCGTGATATTTGTCTAATCACGCATCACGGTGAAAAATTTGATAACTTTTCATCTTTCGTTTCTAAATCCTTTAATAGTTTTTTATAGAAAAAAAATAGAAGCAAAACCCGGCCCACTTTGGCTTTAGGCTCAAAAATTTTGTTTTTTCATGCAGAATTTTTAAGAATTTTTTCAGATTTTTAAATTTGGGCTAACGATATGTTACCTTTAAAAAATCAAAAAAGAAAAAAAATCTTAAAAAATGTTCCAGTACTTTCTGGAGTTGATCCAATCATATAAAAAAATTTCGACCAAATCCGAAAGGTCGAGGGTCCGACCCAGGTCGAATTGGTATGGAATGCCCCATATATTCAAGGTATTTCAAAATAAGGTAAACGTCCCGATGGCTGGACATGTCCGAGTGACTAGACGCATTGTGACTGCAAGAGAGAGGGAAATACGATTTTCTATGTATGTTCGGTGATTGGGACCTCGCTGTTAAGTATCCAGTCATTGGGACGCGGTGTACCTTATATCTCCATATGCCATGAACCCAATCGCTGCAGATGTAATGAGCTGTGCAAGATCGATTTCATCTTTCGACTTCAGTAATATATACACTGTTGCACCAAATACAACAATAACATTGTTAACTAACCGGACTTACAGAATCATGTAGCATACAGCAGATATGGCATGTAGAGAAGCTGCAAGCTATGACGGAATCCAATATTAATATGTCATAATATCAGGATTCATTTACGATTTCATATTAGAATTGTCATGCGTAGATACATTTCGTGCGCATCGCTTACAAATCAAACTCTGCTGATTACATATTTGACGGACGTCGAAAACATAACTGCTAGAAATATAGCATGTGAAACATCGAAAGCATATAATAATAGCAACCAAAGAGACCTTTATACTGCATAGTAAAACCAAATCAACCTGCATAAAAGTTCGACGCTTCAAATCTATAAAATGATAACACAAATTTACAGTGACAAGCACTTATGTGGAGCCAATGAGAAAGGAAATCATTACCTCACAATTATAGATACACTAACCAAAGAGCAAGCGAACAATTTCGTAAAATACATAGCTGCTTGCCGTAAACTTCGAGCCTTTATGTTAAGCCAATAAAATATCATACATTTTTGTACTAAAGCGTGAGATCTAGTTATTAGGGGAGATGTATCCAATTTGTAATAGGTTTTTGCAAATAAAACATTACACATATACTAAAACCCGTATTATTAAGTATTACAGAGTATACGTCGTTAATTTCATCACAATATATTTGCTGTTACCATGTTTTTGCCATGCAATTTAATTTCCGATAATTGAACAGCTATGTTTTAATCAGTTCTGCTTAGTCCGCTACGCTATCGACTAATTTCCGGATAATTGAAGAATAATTGTTTCGCGAAAATTAGGGATGAGAGCTTGTCAATTCAACTGATGGTTTGATTGAATTTAAATTGCAAATTCAAACACTTTCAGCCTCGTTTATAATTTTTCACCAGTAACATTTTAAACAGAATTTATTTATTTTATAGTTTTTGTCTGCATGGATCATTGTAAATTGAAAGAAGCTTAGTAGGTTAAAAATCTACGAGAGCTTTAACGGTCGGTACTAGCTGAGTAAATAAAATGGTTGGTTTGATTCACCGATAAAGATTATCGAAAACTGATTCACATATGTACGTAGTAGAATACGGATTCATATAGTGACAAAAGCGAAGATGGGAGGAGGTTCCAGTGCAAGGAGTACAATAGTAACCGGTCGAGGGCGTACAACGGAATATAGCCCACAACGGAGGTACCAGGGAAAAACTCTGAGTATGCGATTTCTCTTGAAATTGTATGTGCAGGTCTCTCGCCCATACAACTATAACTTTCTAGTGAATAACGTTTTATCCGATAATGCTTTTCCAGAAATGAAAATTTACAAAAATATTGACAACAACCAATTGTCAGCCGATGTAAACCAACAATATTTTTCTCTTTGAACTGCTTTCTTTTCTGTTCCAATAATTGCAGTACGTCAGATAACACAAATACACATTTATTGAGTCTCGTTTATCGAGTAGAACACTTTTTTTTCGCCATTTTTATCGATATCAGATAATTTTCATATTGGTTGTATCGTAGGGTACTTTACGCGAAGATGTTGGGACGCTTCAACACGAAACGTAATTTAAATTCGATTTGAAGATTCGATTTAGATTTGTGCGGACGGTCACGACTTTTTACTCTTTTTGTTGCCGCCCGATTCTTGCGAAAGAGCGAAAGGTAGATTTTTATGAAAAATATGTGTTGCACTTGTGTGTGTCAAGCTTTCGTAACCAACAATACGGTGAATCCTAACTTTTTATTTCTTTTAAATACTATTTTTTTTCGACCGTATTTCGGACAAGCAGATGGCAATAAACTTTAAATTGGACGGATAAACTTTGAGTTCTCTTGAGTGGGACGACGAAAAAAAGCCAAAAGCTCGCTGGTGGGAAAGAATTTCATTTAAAAAAGTGACCGATGTTGTGTGTGAACGAAAAATGAATGAAAATTGAGCGCCCAACCGGCCCCGCGGCAAGATCTCAGTGTCGAGAATTGCACGCGGGCAAAACGCCACCGAGAAACTGCCCGAAACTGCGAGCTTTCAGTCGCGAACACAATTTCACGTGGAGGGAGCCAGATCTCTGGAGGAGAGAGGATCGCAGCTGCTGAAAAGCTTGCGGCTTCGCCGTACTGAAATTATATTTAGATCTGGCGACAAGGGCTAATATTAGATAGCATTGTCCGTTCGCGAGACGCTCCAGAACAATATGGGAACGAGGGAGAAGCCGTGAGCGACCGTCAGAGTGGAATGGCCTCGATACGTAATCCGTAACATAAATATGTCACCTCATGTATCAACCAGCCATGGAGTTGGGTGTCATTATAGTATATTGTGCAACAAGGGCCGAAAGTTGGCGATTGCGACGAGCGTGAGGTTTGCCGCCCGAGCGAAGCGAGGGCTGCAATCACACGAGTCGTAAACGCCAATTTTGGCCCGTGTTGCACACCACACTTTTTGTAACAAGTGCATGAATAGTGGTGCTTTGAATGGTAGTTTTGCGGGACGAACAGTGAAAAGTGAGGTTACCAACTTTCCACCCTAGGGTCGAAAGTGAAACAGCAGGGTCGAAAGTGAAGGAATCGCGAACTACGCATGCGCCAATCTATCGTTCCAACACTGCTATGAAACTAGCCACTTTCGGCCCGCAAAACTGCCATGAAAAGCACCACTATTCATGCACTTGATACAAAAAAATATTTAAAGCTCTACTAAACTCGGTGGTAAAGTCGCCATTGAAAAAAGTCGCAAGGAAAAAATGTTTTCAGTTGGCTGCATTTCTTTCCTCAGTGGACTGAAACTTTTTATCAAGAGACGCGGTAGCATCTTGAGACAAGTACATTTTACAAGACGCTGCCGCAGTATCTTTTACTCGAAGCAACTCGTTTTGGCCACTATTTTTCGAGTTTAATATGTTATATTGATCAAATGATAGCGCTTTGAAGATTTTTTTAGATATAATAAGATATAATAAGAACTTGTCTGAAATATTTCAAAAAGTTCAGTCGTTTTTCGCACAGATTTGAAGCACAGATTTTTCGCACAGACGGGATGGTACCTTTGCACAGACGGGATCCTGTCTTTCGCACAGACGGGATCCTATCTTTCGCACAGACGGATTTCTATAAGATTATTAATTTTAATTTATATTTTTTTTAAACAGAAGTAATATATAAATGTGTTACTATTTTTTTGACATTCAGTGGTTATATATTCACTTATTCACTTAGTTTCGGAGGTTATATCAGTCTTTCCTAGCATTGGCACCAGTGAATCATTTGATGTGAAAAGTGATAGAAAAGTGATTTTGTATCTTCTGATGTGAAAAGTGATGATATTATTATTATATGCAGTGATGGTTTTTAACTGTTTCAATAAATTCAGTCGTTCTTTATTATTTGTAAGCTTTCTTGACTAGTCAATCATCTTGTTTTGTATCCTAACCTTATAATATCATGTAACATAATACCCGATTTTTAATGAGACTATTTTATCATTCATGAATAAAAGAACGATTTTGTTATTCCTATACGTGATAATTTTCATAGTGTAATAAGGTTTATTAAAGTTTTTTTATTTTTTGCTACTTTGTGATTGACTTTCAAGCTCCCAATGACATGCGGTGAAATAATGTGCCTCTTGGTGAAATTAAATATCAAAACTAATACAGAAATACTAATAATAGAGTGTTCTTCTATTTATATGCATAGCAAGTTTTATTTTTTTAATAACCTTAATAAAATCAGCGGTTTTTCAGTCATTAACTGAGATTTGCATAATCCAGTTTTTTAATGCAACCTCATAATGACACTGAATATCATCTAGCCATATTGTCTGTTTATGTACTAAATTCAGTGACTTTCCACGTTTGTTGGTTGATTATTTACTCTTAAGCTTCTAATGTTATCTGGTAAAATTTAGTGGTTTCTATTTGTTTAAGCATAATTCAATCATACGCAATCTCCCAAAGTCATTTGGTATGATGCTGAGTCGCTTGGTTTGACAAGTTATCACAACTGATACAGGAATAATAAAGTGTTTTTCAATTTCTATGTGTAACAAGTTTTATTAATTTATATATGTAACAAGTTTCATTGTTTAATATATTCATAAAAATCAGTGCTTATTCAGTAATTAACTGAAATTTGTGTACTATAGTTTGTTCCAACCTGCAACTAACACCATACAGCAAAAAAGATGATTTATATTTGGTGATTTCTGTGAGTTTTATTCGTTGCTTCATGATTGACTCTGAGCTCACAATGTCATTCGATGAAATACTGGATTTTTTTATAAGAGAAGTTATGAGAACTGAGAAAAAATTAATTAATAAAGTGTAGTAAATTTATATGTGTAACAAGCTTCATTTTTAAATAAATTTGGTAAAGTTAGTGTCTATTCGGGTTTAACTTGGATTTGTGGATTAATGTTTTTCGCAATCTGCACTTTCTTAACATTGTCCAGGAAAAAGTCAATTTTTATTAACATAAATTATTGGACCAAACAGAGGTGGTGTGACCTTTGTAATATACATTTTTTTCTAAATTTAAATCGAGTAGCAAAGACACCTAGAAAACGCATGAAAGCTGTCAGTCTTAATTATATATAGATCCTGAAATAATAACGATAGCACACATCACATGACATTAATCAACATGATCTGTATTGCTGATTTTGTAGTTCTCCATGAAAAAAAACCTACAATTTTCATCTTGATATTTATACCATTTTTTAATGTGGCAGTGTTTTTAGGATTCTGACTGTGATTTTGAGGATGTTATGAGGATTTTGAGGAGACTTATAGTCTCAATTCTATAAATGTACTAATATGGAAAGATCGTTGTAGTTTATAGTAGAAAACTTAAACTAAATCAATGCTTTATTATTATTAATTATTAATTATTTTAAAAACACATAACTTTTATAAAATGTTATCCTCTTTTATTCTCTTTGGATGAACCAAGGATTGATGATTCAATATAGACTTTGCAAAAAGTGTTGAAATCCCCCCAAAAAACACAATGTGTAAAAAAATTGAGACAAGAACATTTACGTGAGTGGTATCAACACCCCAATAAAAACAGTGTTTCAAAAACATGAGCCATAGAAAATGTATCAGCACAAAAAGTTGTGAAATAAACTAAAAATATCTGCAGCAAGTCAAGTACATGTTGTTCCACATATATATATATATATATTCACTAGGATTTTATTGTGGCTCGCGCGCTGCGCGCGCTCGCAATCGCCCCCCACCCAAGGGTGCCCCCTCCGTAGCCCCCCTACTGAAGGGTGCCCCCCCCCCCCCCCGAAGCGTGCCCCCCGCCCCAAGGTGCCCGCAGCCTTGGGGGACCTATGTTTTTGGAAAAGGACTTAGAATAATTCGGGCTCGGGGCTTGGCGGAAAGGGGTGGGGCTAGACCCAGGGTCTGGGGCTATATATATATATATATATATATATATATATATATATATATATATATATATATATATTGAACAACATGTACTTGACTTGCTGCAGATATTTTTAGTTTATTTCACAACTTTTTGTGCTGATAAATTTTTTATGGCTCAAGTTTTTGAAACACTGTTATTGGGGTGTTGATACCACTCACGTAAATGTTCTTGTCTCAATTTTTTTACACATTGTGTTTTTTGGGGTTTAATGTATTTTTCGATCTATGGAGCGAAGGATTTTTGAGTCAGTATTTGTATTGTTACGACCGAGGGAATGAATTAAGCGGATATTTGTTTGTGGGGCGGATATTATTAATTACAAAGAATTCTATTTATTTTTAACGCTTTTGTTCGCACGTCTGCTCGCAGTCAAAGTCCTGTCAAGACTTTCTTCTGTCACGTTTTCTGTGAAGTATATCAAGTATTCGTTTGTCGATTGTCATACCGTGTGTTCCTATAAGACCTAATCTCTATATTAATAACAGTATTTTATTTATTTCTTTCCGTATGCCTTTACGTTACGCCTCTCCCCTTTTCCCCGTTCCATCATAGACACCCCTTTCCCCGTTCACTTTATAGAGACCCCCCCTAGAGTGTTGTCCGCAGCCACTCATCCTAATGCACTACTGTATCGCATTTGCACGAGGGCACAGGGAAACTGCGGAAAACCTGGCCGA
This sequence comes from Ephialtes manifestator, assembly GCA_963970395.1. Classification (NCBI taxonomy): domain Eukaryota; kingdom Metazoa; phylum Arthropoda; class Insecta; order Hymenoptera; family Ichneumonidae; genus Ephialtes; species Ephialtes manifestator. The sequence goes on from OZ019969.1 coordinate 21,231,405, forward strand.
TACAGACGGCTTTATTTTTACTGAGTTTATATTGTATGAGAATACATTAGAAACTCAGAAAAACTGCCTCCCGCTCAGCAGTTGGCGCGCAAACCAGTGCACGGCTAAGCAATCACCCATCCAAGTTATGGCCGCAAATAATGCTGCTTAACTCTGGGGACCGCCAAAGCCACACACCGACCGCGAGTCCACTACTGTCGGTTTTATTTTTTTCTGAGTTCGTATCAAAGCCAGTTAGGTCAATCGGTTCCTTTGTGAATGATATTTAGGCTTTTTGAACTGTTCACCGAAAAACATATATGGTCAATAGGGTGGAGCGAAAAAAGGCAAATTCTTATAATCGACTTCTAATATCAATAATAGATTACCTGAGTGCTTGCCAAAGATGTAGGTCTTTGAGATTTTTAAATCGATCCATATTTTAAGCCACCCCAAGTAGTTTTTCCTCCTGTTTTAATTTTTTTCGGCCTTCATATAATATCGAGAAGCTTATAGCAAAATTTATTCGAGCGGTTCTTAGGTCGCAATTTACAATAGGATCATCGAAGCTCTTATTGTTGGAGTCCACAACTGATGTGGGTCAACAACAATATTATATAGCCACTCTAATTTGATTAATAGGGACCCTGACCCCTTCGAACAAAATCACTTATTCATAATATTATTGTACCAATGTGACAAGGGTCCTGTAATTTTGTATTCATTTATTGTCAGCCAACATGGCGGGGGATGTAAAAGAGGCAAAAGTGAGCAAGTCCAAGAAAGAGACGCCTTTTAAGTGCTGTGCTCAACAAAAACCTGCGAAAATCTGTGTGTGCCTAGTGTGCGGTGAAGTCTATCATTTAAGCTGCTCAAAACGATGCAAAAAACTCACAGTAATCGATGATCTATTGGTTGTATGTTGCGATGCGGCCATAACCTCAATCCAGGAAAACGAGGATTACGAAGAATGCGAGGAAGTTGAAACACTGAAGGGAATAATTGCGACGCTCAAACAGCAGTTAGCGGAGGCGAGATCAAATTTGCCTATAGAAAACAACGGACAGAAGAGTAGCATGAACCTTGAAATTCCTGGTAGCGGATTGTCAAGTCGTCTGTAAGCAACGAAGACATAAACAAAGACTGCTACGAATGCGGCAGAGTATGCGATGAAAATATCTTGCTGAAAGATTTCATCAAGGAGATCAAAGATAAAAATACTCTGTTAGAAGAAAAAAATGCATATCTTATGGAAACCATAGAACGAGTGCAATGTGAAAATCTACCGGCCTACGCTGAAATCGTGCGAAATCAAAAAGGAAAGGCTTCGAGGCCTTTTGAGGTTAAAGTCCCACCCATCCTAATAAAACCAAAAAATCAACAGAACGTGGATGTCACTGTCAGGGCCTTAAAAAGATCGGTGTATATAAATACTGTGCAAGCGAACGTTGTAAAAATGAAAGCGATAAACAATGGCGGTCTGAAAATAAACTGTGGCAGTGCCAAGGATGCTAAAGCTACGACCGAGGAAGTTGCAAAAAAACTGGGTGCATCCTACTCGGTGACGTTGGAAAGTCTCGACAATCCAACCGTCAAGATAGTGGGAATCGAGGAACAAACAACACAGGAACAGCTACGCGAAGATATTATCCAGAGGAACTGTGATGGGATCCGGAACCCTTTTGTCGAAGTCCAGAACATTATCAACATCAGCGAAAGAAGAACCTACACTGCTTTTGTCGAAATTGGAGCGAACGTGTATGCAAAGATAGCATCGGAAAAAAGGGTATTTGTAGGATGGCAATGTTGCAGAATCTATGATGTATTAAGCCTAAAGAGATATAGGAAATCCTGCGGATACGGACATGGAGTTAAAAAGTGTACAACAGAAGTTGCCTGCCAGTACTGCGCAGGTAAACACGAGACCACATCATGTACTCAAAAAGCAAACAAGGAAGCACATAAATGTATAAACTGTATACGTACTAACGAGAGATACAAGGAAGAGAAGGACGTGCAACACGCGGCCAATGACGAGGCAGTGTGTTGCTCGTATCGGTCGCGCAAGGAATACCTAATCTCGAAGGTTGACTACCCAACCAGAAATCTGATCTCGGAATAACAGACACGCGATGTTTCCCTACGCTACCGACGGCGACGATCTCAAAGTAAACACCTTGCGATTTGAGGATCATGATCAATGCAAAAAAAAATCAATGTAAACAAAGGCCTCACTCTAGTGCACTTCAATATAAGAAGTCTGAAGAAGCACTTTGACGAGCTAATGGTTATTTCAGAATTATACAACGACAGGTTTGATGTCATTATCTGCTCGGAAACATGGAACGTAGACGATATTACATTGTTTCAGATGAGCGGGTACACCAGCATATATAACCATGGAAGGGTCAACCAAAACGATGTAGTAGTAGCCTTCATCAAACATCAGATTCCCTTTACGCACAGGGTAGAAAAAATCGGTGAGATAAATGCTCTGCGGATAACAACATCGATGACCGATGGTAAATATCGAGAAATCGTAGCGATATATCGACCACATACTGTTGACGTTAGAACTTTTGTAGAGGACCTGCAAGTGTATCTGGCATCTATAAACTCCGATGAACTAATAGTCGTCGGTGACATGAACATCAATATAACTGGAGATGATACAATTGCTGATGAGTACCTCAACGGCTTGAGCGAAATGGGACTCGCATCGGCCATCAATTCATATACCCGCGAACAGGGGGACTCGGACATGCATTGACCACTTGTTAATAAGAACGCGAACCAACCCACAAGAAATTGTAGCAGCCGTAATAGAGACAAGTATCACCGACCACTTCCCCATCATCCTGCAATTGCTTTCCGAGGAGAAGAACACCAAAGATCCGGCGGAAGAAAGTGAGAAGTGTAAAGTGGATTATAATCAGCTCCTAAAATTACTGGAGAACGAGTCATGGAACTCGCTAATGAGTGCGACAGACGTGAACAGTGCTACAGATACTTTCGTAAACATACTTGGCAACGCGATAAATAAAGCCACAATAAAAATAAGTTCAACTCACTGTGTGGGTAGGAAGCCGTGGATAACCCCATGGTTAGTCCGCTCAATTAAAATAACAGATCATTTGCATAAGCTTTCAAAAAAGAATCCTTTAAATGCACGACTAAAGAACGAAAGCAAAATGTATAGAAATAAGCTAGGAATACTCTTGGAAAAAGCGAAAAATAGTTACTATAGAAGCAAAATTGTTAACTAATTGTTGATTTGGAAAGAAGTAAATGAAATAATAACAACGGGCCCAAAAACTAAATTGATAAATATGATTAAGAATGATGATACTGTGATAAGCGACAAGAAACAAATTGCAGATGAATTTAACAAATACTTTGCGGGTATTGGAGCTTCTTTAGCGGTAAAAATAGTTAATCAGCCTAGAGACATAACGAGCGTGCCACGTGTCCCAGATTCCATATTTTTAACAGCTGTCGATTATGATGAAGTCTTTCACTGCATAAGCAAACTGAAAAGTAACAAGGCACCGGGTATTGATAATATAACGACCAAAACTTTGAAAATATGCACAAATTATATAACTTTGCCAATTGTACATATTATAAATCTGGCATTCTCCTCTGGAGAATGTCCGAAGAATTTTAAACAAGCCATCGTGGTCCCAATCCATAAATCCGGGGACACCAGTAATATGACAAATTACAGGCCAATATCACTCTTTCCGAGTATTTCAAAAATCTTCGAGAAGTACCTTGTTAAAGAATAATGAACTTCCTAGAGCATAAGCAGATACTAAGCGAGAGACAATTTGGTTTTAGAAGTAAGGTATCAACGAGTAGTGCAATAGCTGAATTAGTGTCCTTGTATACAATGCGTTAGATGACAGTACCCCTGCCATTGCGGTATTAGTTGACCTTGCCAAAGCATTCGACACCCTAAATCACCAGATACTACTGGATAAATTTGAGAGGTACGGGTTCCGAGGAATTGTGCAAAAACTACTCAAAAGTTACTTATCAAACAGATCTCAAGTTGTAAAGATACAAGATCAACTAAGTGCACCGACAGTAATCAACTGTGGTGTGCCCCAAGGGTCGGTCTTAGGCCCAATCATGTTTATTGTTTACATAAACGATGTTTTTAATATCGGAGTAAAGGGAGAGATATTAAGTTACGCCGACGACACTGCGGTCCTCTTTAGGGACCGGTCGTGGAGTAATCTGAGACTAATGGTACAGAAAGAGTTTGCATTGCTCCGAGACTGGTTATGGGGAAATTGCTTAACCCTGAACATGCAGAAGACTCAGTTAGTTGCGTTCGGATGTTATGCGGGCAGCGTACCAAACTTTGATAATATAGTAATACACGAAAGAGAGTGCAACGTACAAGCAACGTGCACCTGCCCCTTAATAATTAGAAAACCTTTTGTTAAATACCTGGGAATCGTAATGGATACTCACATTAGGTGGAAGTGCCATATAGAACAACTTGTACAAAAACTTAGGTATGCGACTTGTGCGTTTTACAGACTACGGATGGTTCTCACCTTAAAGCAGCTATATACAGTATATCATGCGGTAATTGAATCTGTACTCTTTTACGGGATAATAGGGTGGGGCGGAGCATGCGAAAATGTGATCGGAAAAACACAAACACTGCAAAACAGGATACTGAAAGTGATGCTGAAGAAGAACAGGATGTACCCTACAATAGTTCTGTATAGCGAAGCTAAGGTGCTAAGCATACGGAGAAAATTTCTTGCGACATCACTTGAGCACTGCCTAAATATGGAACTACTATCACCTCTGTCACATAACTGTCACACCAGGAGAAATGCTGGGGGTGCAGCTGCGCTACCCCGGTTCTCAACGCGTATAGGGCGAAGATGCTTCAGATACATCGCAGCAAAATTATTCAACTTATTGTCAAATGACCTCCGACTAGCTATAAGAGAAATGAACAGTGAGCAACGGAAAAGAAGTGTACGAAATGCAGTTTTCGAACTGAACGATGAACTAGTTGTGCAGATTATAGAGTCAAATTAATAATTTGGAGTGTAAAAGGCGTTAGTGAGTAAGCTAGGCTGTAAGTAAGGGGTAATTCCCAAATAGGATAAGGAATCTGCCAAACAAAACTGGGAATTATATAAATCAGAGAAAAATGGTATAATCTAGTTGCGGACAAGTGCTTAAGCACTTATGCAACTATAGCGGCTTGAGGGGGGATATAGCGGGGATACACATTAAGTTTTTTTTTTCTTTCCTATATGTAAACTGATGCGTCACCTGTAGATATCTCCATGCCTCAATAAATTATTATTATTATTATTATTATTGAGTCCAACATTTTTAAAAACCGTTTTTCTTTTCTTTGAAACACATTCTTGAAAAACTTGTATTGTATATCAAAGTTTCTAAGATAATCCCATTCGCCTTTAACTTTTCATTCTCGACAAAGTTTGACTGAAATTTTCAATTTTTGATAAAATTTGACTAAAATGTTCAAAACTAAAATAATCGGCGACCTTATCCATTAAAGGGCGTAGTCAGAGTGGTGAGCTAATGCTTGAGGTTTCTAAAAAAATTGACTGCAAATTGTATTAAAATGTTGACCTTCAAGTCGCATCGTATCGAAACCTTGAAGTTGTTGTCCGCATGCTGACCAACTCTTTGCCTCCTGGCTTACAGTTTTGTTTTCTAGCTATAAAAGAAAAACATATATTAATAAAAGTTACAATTATCTAATTAAACATAAAACTCAACTTACCAAGAAGACTGAAGATCACCCACTGCAATGACATGTACCTGAAAAAAGAAAGAAAGAAAAAATACATTAAAAAGAAATGCATAAAACCCGAAAAAATACATAAAAACAAATAACGGAAAAATACTTACCATAGATAATTTCCGGTTAATAAACTCTCCTACAAATGCACGAACACAACACTCACACGAAAAAATACACTTATACTAAATGTTACGGCTATGTTTCATAGTCATAACACGCGAATTCAAAAACCTCGCCCTAAATTGAAAGAAATTCGAAGAACGACTCGGGCCCCCCGAGTTAGCGATCCGCGCCTGAGCGCGCGAAAGCTCCCGTAGTTCCCGCTCGGCCGACAGATGGCCACGACGATGCGGTTTTCTCGCAAGAGAATAGAGACCTGGCTGTGCATATAAGGCAGGAATAAATCGGTTTTATTCAGAATCTCACCGACGATTCCTTTAACGGGATCCAAGGTAATTTTTGACGGCTATACTACTGCGAAATGATTAACCACCCAAGATATTTCTGAAGAGAGAATCTTAACCGATAATTCGTAACGTCTTTCTAATAAAAATTGTGTTCAATTTATTTTCTTGCCTCAAATAAATCGTACTCTACTGGAACGTGGATACAGAATTAATAACCTACCGAGAGATGGACTACTTACTTTATATTCTACTGTAACGTGGATATAAATTAATAAGAAACATAAAACTCATTCTTGTTAAATTAATTAAAAAATTGGTGTTAATAATTAAATTCAATTTATTCATTGTCATCAATAAATCGTACTCTACTGAAACGTGGATACGACATTCCTAACCTACCGAGAGGTGGACTACTCACTTTATATTCTACTGTAACGTGGATATAAATTAATAAAATTCCTTAACCTCATTCAGTGTTTTACTGCCACATACACGCATTAGTTTCCTGCCCCCCCCCCCCCCCCCCTCTAATCTTCTACCGCAATGTGGAATACTAATAACAGCCTTTTCCCTAGATGCCAAAATACAGAAACCTTGCCTATCTCCGACGACTCCAACGACGAGCCCAATCCCGTCTTCCCGGACAGGAGGTCCTGATCGCCCGTCACAGCCGTCCTGACCCTAGAAAGGAGGGAATAGAACCACCAGCCGTTCCTTTTCTTCCAAGTATTGCTCCGGAATTCCAACACCGAGAATGGGTCCTACAAAAAATTGACCTTCCACCCCGACCTTCACGATCAAACAAATACCCGACCAATCACCCCATAACCACACAAATCACCCCAATCATTCAAAACCACACACTACAAAACCCAGACAACATTCTCACCCACACAAATCTTCAACCTACACTCACTCTACCAAACAATACACCAAACCAGGAATTATATACCTGGGCGTCCCCTCTGCATGACGAGGAAGAGTTTGAAGAGCTTTACTCTCGCCCCGAACGAGAAATAGAACGCACACCCTCACAGATTACCTTTTCACCCTACAACCCCGAAGCTCCGAAAAAAACCGTCCACGAGCTCTCTGTTAAAAGAAAAATCCTACTCGAGGAACTATTTTAACTTCATATATATGTGTAATGTGGAACAAATAAAACTCCAAAAATTATAAAACCCATATCAACGTGTCCAATTGATCTGTGACAAAGTGAAATTTCATTACAATCTCAAAAATTCGTTAAAGACTCAAAATCTGAACTCAAAATTCTTATCCAATTCAAAATTTCCTCAAAAACTCAACATTTGTTTCATAATTCTTACCGAATTCAAAATTTGCTCATAAATTAAAATCGCAACTCAGAATTCTGACCAAACTCAATGTTCTGTTAAAAATTAAAAAATGTGAACACAAAACTCTTACCCAACTCAAAACTCCGTCATACATTCAGAATGTGAACTCAAAATTCTGGCAACAACTCAAAATCTGAACTCAAAATTCTTACCAATCTCAATTTTTTTGTCAAACAGTCCAAACCTGAACTCAAAATTCTTACGAAACTCAAAATTCTGTCAATAACTCTAAATCTGAACTCAACATTCTTACCAATCACAAAATTTTATCAAGTACTCCAAATTTGAACTCAAAATTCTTACCAAACTCAAAAATTCATCGTAAACTCGAAATTTGAGACTTATCATTTTTTGAAATTCAAAATGTACACATACATTTTTTCCCACATTTTGAGTTCAAAACCAGTTTAATGGATATTTCGAGATTGTGACAATTCTAATTCAATTTGTGACAATTCTAATTCAGATTGTGACAATTCTAATTCAAATTGTGACAATTCTAATTCCAATTGTGACAATTCTAATTCAAATTGTGACAATTCTAATTCAAATTCTGACAATTCTAATTCAAATTGTGACAATTCTAATTCAAATTTTGCGGTTACGACAAATTCTAGCTCACTTTAGATTTTTTGACGAAATTTCAGTTTGCTAAGAATTTTGAGCTTTCGACAAAACTTCAATTTCGGTAAGAATTATGAGCTCAAGTTTTGGGTTTTTTTACGACGTTTTGAGTCTGGTTTTTTGAGAAGAATTTTTGAGAACGATCAGAATTTTGAGTTTTCGTTGAAATTTTGAGTGATAAGAAGATCAGATTTTGAGTTTTTTAACCGAAATTCAGATTTTTTGTAAAAGTGTTCAGATCAAATCTTTAGTTTTCGATGAAATTTTGAGTTTGGTAAGAATTTTGAGTTCGATAAGAATTTTGAGTTCATGTCTAGAATTTTTGACAAAATGTTGAGTTTACGACGAGCTTGTGACGAGTTGTTAGCGCGATTCAAAGTGATTTGTAAGGTTGTTTTGTCTTCAAAATTAAGGTGAAACGCCATCTATTTTCGAATACAAGACGAGGCGCATGATTATTGTTCAAATTGAAGCAGATGTAATGCACGCGTGATTTCAAATCAGAAATTTCTCACAGAAAAAGGGGGCAGGGCGAACGCGCGCATAGGCTTGAGGGACTGAGGGATTTTTCAAATCCTCGGGCGCAAAGAGGGGGTAAGAAATCCCACACGAGGGATAAAATCTCACGATCTGGCATCACGCGATGTTACTGTAAGCTGCGAAATCATTTGCCGTCCGAAAATCATGAAAAGCCGGAAATAATTCCTACGTTTCGTCGCTTGGCGAGGCAGATGATACGGATTGATTTTAAAATCTCGAAAACCTACATCTTTGGCAAGGACTCAGGTAATCTATTATTGCTATTAGAAGTCGATTATAAAAATTTGCCTTTTTTCGCTCCACCATAATGGTCAACTCTACTATACACATGATCTCTTGGAGGACAACCATCTTTCTACCATAATCGCAGCAACAAATAATACAACCAGCAACTAAACTAGGGTACGAGAATGTTACGTATCACGTAACCTAGCGTCATACAAAATTATTCTTCTTTGAACTTTTAACCACCGTGAGAATCTCGAGCCGACTGACCAGTCGCACGTGTTCGCTGCGAGACGTACTAGTATACACAATGCGTTGCGTGTGCAGCGAGCCCTTCAAATCCTAGAATATGAACATATCAATCATATTTCACACCTTGTAGTCCACGATGATTGACCACCCAATTAAACGATTTTACCTTCTAACGGTTTTTCAGATCGGCATAAGTCTTTTAAGATTATTTATTTCACGATATTATATACTATTTTTAAACCGAAATAAAAAAGCGCCAGTGTCTCCAAAAACGTCATCCCAATCAGTTTTTTTACAGTATAGATATAAACATACGAGTGCCCAAAAGATAGTTATTATCCCGACGTCCATGGTATGCAATGAAGTTTTCGCACCATTATAAATACGTTGCTCGTGTGTGTAAAATTCCATCGTTATTCCTGTCTGCTCTTAGCCATTTGCCATTATCCGGACAAGCTTGTTTTGTGTAACAACAATATCCTAGTAATAACGTGCCATGTTAAAGAAAATGTGGGTGTATAGCCCATGGGTTAAGTTGCCAGCCCAAAATTCAAGGAAATGAGAATGCGACGACGGAGTAAATAGGTATATGGTAAAGTTGGGAAGTACGTGGTGTAGGTATCGTAGGCGACGCTAGCTGCTAGTTTATAGAGGAAATTTGTCCTTCCGTTTTCGTTTACGTGGGCAGAAAGAGAGCGGAAGGGGTTGAGGAAGTAGGGGGGGGGGGGGGGGGGGTATAAATTGGAAGACGAGTATCGCGAGAGATAAAGAACGAAGAAAAGAGACATAGCGGATGCGGTAAAAGAATTTCTCGGAACTCCCTGAAGTACGTATATACTGGAAAAAGTCTGCATCGATGCTCTGCCGTATGTTTTTCTTCGTGAAAGGTATCAAACCTTTCATTTCCCGAGGCGCATTCGCTAAATTGAATGAAGTGCATCGACCAAATTACTGCGGAATTCACTTAAGTCTCGTTCAGTCATAGGACTTTTTTTTTTACTTTCATTCCGATTTATTAAATAACTCTTCAGTCTTACTTTAATACTCTTATTCGTTCGAAATAGATGCAAAGTATAGATGATGGCATCGACTCTTAAAAATGAGGTTACCGCAAATAGGCTTAATCTGCTTCACGCGAATTGCCTTGTTATAAGAAGATATTCTACTGGTACAAATTAACCAGAGTTTGATTGACGAACTGCCAATTCTTATTGAAGCGCAACAATAGCTACAATGAGTATATAAACTTCGTTAACCGGTGCAGAAGCTAAAACTGCGATACATATTGATAAGTAGAGTAGGACCTCGATTTTAGAGACAAGTTAGGAAGTATATAGAAAATTAGGAAATACATAGAATCGAAGGTCTCTAAGCTCAGCTTCTTATAATTTTAAGTAAGCGACTATCCATCACAAACGGGCAACACTAAGTGGGATCAAGTATGGTTTGTCCATAAAATCGAAATCGGTGTGTAGCATTTTCACGTACACAGCTTCTGATCTTAAGGCCTTTAGACGTCAAGTCGATCAATTGAACACGTAAAAGTTTTTAACAGCCCGGACGCATAACGTATTGCATGTATGTCGATCAGCACACAGTTGAACAAAACCTTTGTGTCAGTCGAGACCAGTAATCCATTTCATCCTCGACACGACACGAATGCAGCTGCGCTGTCCAACAATCAATCAATCAATCGGTAATCAATGAATATATGCGCCTGGCAGTTAGGCGAACAACCTATTAATTAATGCTTCGATTCTCTATTTCTGTCTCTATCTCTTTCTCTCTCGCACGCGCACTCACATACATACACTCTCTCTTTCCGTCCTCGGTAACTCATCGTCCTGAAGCTGTCTACCTCGTTGATGGTATATCCGCTTGCTGCATCACGTACAGAGAAGTACAGGAGGTGGTACTCGATAGACCCGATGAGTTGCTCCCGTACTTCGGTTCAGTATTCGCTCTCTCGGTGATAGTTATATACCGTTGGTGCCAGCTCATCCCCGTTGTACTCCGGGCTTCGAGGACGAATAAACTGATTTTGAGTGGCCGGGTCCTTCGATCCAGAGAAGCGAGGGGAAACACAGCAGCCTTCCCCCTTCTTCCCTCTGTCCCACACTTGTATCGATGACCCCAGAATTACGCGTGTGAGTGCGCTTGAAAAGCCCCGCGATAGAAGCAGGTCGCGATAACCTGCTCGATTGTGTGCACCGTTTGGTCATAAAAGTAGGGTGTACTCGGTAGTGGCAATAGCTGCAATATATGTCGGGCGAGACGAGGGTAGTGCGGTTTAGTGGGTACTAAAGATTGTAAAGAGAACCCTTATAAAATAGAATCTGAAAGTCATATCTGGATGGCACTTATTCATATCACCTGGACACCAGGAGTTACGGTCATCATTTTATTTATTTTTTTCAGACGATCACACGGAAAAATGCAGTGTCGATATTATCAAACTGGTAAAATACTATAAGTAACTATTTTTGCATTGATACTTATGGCAAGGGTTAGTCGAATTAACTATCTTCCCAGGTATTTCTTTAGGTATTTAAAAAAATAATATACATAATGTTGTTTCGCCAACAAGGTATGATATTTAAAGAAAAATTGATGTTATAAGAGCTTTGGCCGTATTAATTTAGTGTGGAAAATGCATTGACACTGAGCGACCTTGTTTATTGACTCAACAATTTATTTTTAAGACTCTTCTTCTCTTGGCCCTCCTTAATTTATGAATGGTCCTACATGTGTTTTTGACCAGAACCTTTTTCCATCTCTTGTTCTGTATAAATTTTCTTGTTATTCTTTATTTAAAATTCTACGGCTTCTTATTACTACATCTTTTTTTAGCTTTTTGACTGTTGAGTCCGGTCATCTTATCGCTAACTTATCATGATGTTCATGTGTGTATAAATTATCACAGACATAATCTTAATATAACAGCGAATTAACCGTAGAGCGTGATTAACACAAAGTTATTATTCATAAACAAAACGCAAACATGGAAAAAAATAATTGTCCTTAAAAATATAAGTAGGATCATTAATAAATAAAAAAGGATTCAAAACAAGTGCTAAATCGTCTAATAAATATGGTTAAGTCAATAAAGAAAACCGCCCATTGCCGAAAAATATCCAACCCATTTTAAACCAGAGCTACTAATAAATTATGCATCGAACAAACGGGCAAATAGTGTGAGATCAAAAGGGGATGTTTTGAACTTTCGAGAGTAAACAACTTTTAACGAGGTCTGTTAGCTGAAGCACACATATAATGCATACAGAAACTATCTGCAATGTGTTATTTGAGGATACCAATCGGTTGCGGAGCCTATCCGCCTGATATGCTCAAAGCGTATCAAACCCTATAGGAAGGATAGGAGGAGCCTTAGAGATTTGCGATCGAACGCAGAGGGGTTTCATGTCTAAATCGAAACTACATTTTGAGTCCGATCAAAGAGCCATTAATCACGCGCTATATCGACAAATGTTCATTAATACGTGCAATCGAGAGCATGGTGGGCATTGCATTACTTACTTTGCATATGCATAAGCATATGAGCATGATACGAATTCCGTAATTTTTCCTCTCTCCACAGTCTCACTAGTTCCCGTTCGCATGATTTGAATGGAAAATGCGTAAGCTTGCCGTTGGGGGACAAGGTACATGGCCACAGGGGTATAGGTGGACACTGGAGGGGTATAGTGTAGGCGATACAGCTGTATGCTCCATACTATTGGTGAAACAGTAATTTGGTTCTATAAATCGATATCGTCCCTCTCGGATCTACTGTTCAGTAAATCATTGTGATGCTGGAAACGGACCTTGTAGTGTTCCTGGTAGTAGTAGAACATCATGAATCGGTGGTAAATACGTACATATTCGAAATAGAAGATATAAATGCACAAGTTGTGATTCATGTGCTTCGCAAGAGTGTTAAGGTGGTTCTTGCACCACCATTAAATTAAGTTTCATCAATAAAAATAAGGAGAATGGGAAGATTAATAATACTAGAAAATATCTTTAGAAAATACTAGAAAATACATCGCATAACACATTGTTTATTTAGCATGGCAGGCATAAGAAACACAGCTTCTGCAGCGTTCTATCTTTAAAAATTTCTAACTTTCAAAATAGATGAACAAATACTATACTATACCATCGAGGTAATGAATTTTTTTTTTCAAGATACCGTTGAAAAACGAAACGTATGTATAACCTCAGAAAATTGGCGGTGGTAGAATGTCAAGCGAGTGACTAAATTCTAATAATTGAATTATTTATAAATAACAATAGAGAAATGTTAAAACAAGTGTTCGCCATTCGATCAGCTTAAAGTATTCGTAACTTCGATTGTCGGTAATATTAATTTATGTCCATTTCTTCGTAATTAAGCTGAAAATAGACCGGCATATGGCTCAAGTAGTGCAAGAACCGCTTTAAGGAAATAATGTTTGTGGATATAAGAACTTCGAAGTTGCTGAAATTTTGTACTAAGATCATACGACGTTTTAAGCATTTGTATGGGTAACGTTTGGAAGGAAAAAGCACGGGAAGTGAGGTTTTCCGTGTGTTTCGCGCACGAAAAACTCTCTTGCCTCGCCCTGTAACGTAAAATCGTATGCAATACTCGGGAGGGAAACATTTTCTTAGCTCGTGTGAATGCAGCACTCGCAAGAACTGTGTTTTCTCTCCCTCGGGCCGCAATATACTATTGTGCTTTTTCATCTTTTTAAGGGTTGATTAAAGCAAAACATTGGATTACGTTTCTAAGTATTTGTGCTGATGATCTGTGAATGTAAAATCCAGTCGATATCTCTTCAGACCGAAGAGATATTGAGGAAGACTGGAATTTTAGTTCAACCTAAGTTTAGAACATTCTGATGCGGGCATCAACAGGAGAAAACTGCTTTATTCCAACACTTGCACAAGCTAAATCAGTCGCAAAATTCTCACGCATCTCAGCTGTTTTCGTCGAGAAAACTTCGGAAATCGATGTTCACATTCTCCATCCATGCTTCCACTCCCGATGGTCTTTCCAGCTTGAATTTCTGTCTCCACCGTCACGAGTACAGTAGAATATGCACTACTAGCATATATTCTGAACTGAGAGAAATTTCCGAAACTGCGGGTTGTAAATTAGTGTAAGTTAGGGTGTAAATTAGTCCCCCGATACAGAATTCAATCAATGCCAGAAGCATTGAAATAACTCCAGATCCACGAATGGTATTGTAATTTCAAACGGTTTTCGAGCGTTTTATCTGCACACATGAGTCCGGCATCGGCAATGAAGTATTTAGTACTTGGTCAGTAGTGCTGACAATTGCCGCGATGTATGAAAATATGGACTAATTGATATTATCCATGAATCGTGATGCGTTATCATGGTATGGATTTCGCGCGGAGTTTGTACATGTCGGAGAATGGCGTCAAGTCGATATTGACGTTGTAGCAATGCTTCGATTGGGACAAGTTGACATGGCCGTATAACACCTCGTGGGACTTCGAGTGTGATCCACAGACGTGGATCACACTCAACGTGCCCGGCCATCCATGAGCACTCGATCGTCTGCAGGGGGTCGAATTGGTTGAGATGGTAGCCACGGCTGTAATTAGTTGATGGACAGGGAGCGGCTACAAAGGGTCGACGCCGCTGCGTCTCGTGAGCAACACTAAATGCCAGGGGGTTCACTCTCTGTTCAGTAGACAAGCAAGGGAACAAGCAAGCAAGGCACCGGTTGGACAGGTAGTGATTCGGAAAGAGGGCGAGCCTGTCGAACTACAACACAATCATCACTATGTACGAACTGTCTGTGAGTCTCTGTGTATGCGCGTAGTTATCGAGTCGACCGGAGGGTGTGCAAAGCGGTGAGAACGGGCAAGAAAGGGATCGGTTATTGCTCACACGCTACCGTCCCATTTACATTCTCTCTGTAGTCGACTACAGAATAACCACTATTAGAATCACGCGATAGTGGCATCTAGTCTCACCAAAGTTTGAGGTTAATGCATTAGCTTGAACTATTTTTCATAGATCCTCAATCCCATTGGCTCCAACAAATTTGCCAGTCAGATTTGAACTATTACCGGTATGAGCCGCTCACGATGGTTCTAAGTCTTTAACCCGCTCGGCTGAAAGTTCGAGAGTAAAACGCAATCGAAGCAGTAGCAAAACAAAAACAAACATAAATAAACCTGAAGGGCCTAAAAGAACATGAAAACGTCGGAAAATTTCGAAAAGAACCTGGTGATCGTGGACATTTCATTCGGCGATCATAATAGTCGAAGTTACCGTCCCAAGAATAATAATACAGAGGACCAAGCGACCAGAATTTATATCCAACAAAATTTTAGACCGGGAGAATTAAAACCAATCTTCAATTGACGACATCAATAAAGATGCGAACCACTTTATGAATCCACATAGATGAATTACATACTATAACAAAAGGTTTGATCAATCATAATGATCAACAGTTTAACAACTAAAATAGTCGAGTACAGCGGGTCTGATTATTGGCAAAATCACATTCATGTGGTAGAACAGTTTGTTTTTTTAGGTGTTCGAAATAGCCAGCATTACGTATTAAGGTTAAAAAGCCCGTGTGGAAATCTGTTAGGGATAAACTGGTTTGTACCTAGCGTCTAGCTAGTTTTTTTCTATCAAGTTTTTCTGTAGTGGGACTAGACATAATCTAGCCAGAATACACTGATAGATAGCATATCTATCTAGGATCCGTCTAGCTTTCATGGCACAGCTTACCTGACCAGAGGCTAGACACAATATATCTAGCATACATGTATAGATGCCGAGGCCATCTAGTGTCAATCTAGTTTTACTTGAATATTTGTATTTGGCGCTTCCTACGTAGGGGCTGGACAGAAAACATGAGTGGCCGTGAGCGGCGCACACATCGCCGCCAAACCTAATCTGACTGCGATCGTGCGAGACTGTGCGTCGTATCACGCTGCCTAGTGCGGGCCGTCGCTGGTAACCGAGAGGTCAAGTTCTGTTTACAGGTATTTATATCGATCACCGACATTCGACAATCCAACATTTTAGTGCAATGCGCAAAATTATGGAGCAGGAAACAAAGCGATTAGTTAATCGAAGGCGGGTACACTGACTTCGTACAGTAAAAGCCGAAGTCGACGAAATTTTGCGAAAACGACTGCGACACCAACTTCGACAAGGTAATTTTTTTTTATCTGTATAAGCATCATTTTTCGTAGTACTAATTACGTGGTACCAATTACGATTAATTACTAAATTATTGTTGAACGCGATGTACAACCGAGTCATTCGAGTCGAGATTCGCAACATCTCGAAGCCTCAGACGCCGACGACATTTGTTTTGAAGGACAGGCACCGAATAGCGAAGCAGACCGAAACTCGGAAGAAGCAGAAGAGCTGCAAATACCTGAGCCCCGCCTACGACTGACAACGAAAGAATTACGAGTGACGAAGAAAATAGTGTTCCCTGTTTACATAGTGTTAAACAGCTTCTTTGTTACGTGCTGATCCAATAAATGACGGTTTATATTAATTCTGTTTTTTATTTATCCTAGCTATTTAACCGGTATCTGGGTTCAATAGAGAAATCCGGTGTAGCACCTAGTCAATTTTATGCTATAGGGTTAACCGATTTCCGTACTGGCTAATCACTAGCTAAGTTTAGTGAGCGAATTAATAGAATCTTAGCTAGATTTTAGACAGTTTTTCTGTACAACGACTGGACAGCGAGAAATTATACATAGTGCTCGGATCCAGCTAGTTTTCCGACCGATCTTGTACAGAAAAAAAGAAAACTCGTCGATTTCTGGGTGATGGCGAGTTGGAATTTCTACACGGGAGAAATCTAGACCATTCCGTCGTCTCGTTTCAAATACATAAGTATGTAATAAAGATATGAAGATGTATATATTCAGAAATCTGACGAAAATATTCACCCGGTCCCTCGGGCGTTAGCGCAATAGAAGTTGTGGACTAGTAGCACGACTCTTCACTTACGGTATGTCGGTGTAAGGTCTTCGAAAGATCTCGTGCCGGCACCAACCACTCGGTGGCATATCCCTATACATTCGCACTCTGCTACTTTCTTGCAGCAGCAAAGCAACATCATAGAAACCAGCAGCAACCACAGAACCAGTGAGTGACGGCGCGAAATCGTGCCAGCGAATGGAAGGAGCAGATTACGCTGGAATGAATCGCCCGGGGGTGAGAATATTTCAATTTTGGAAGCAACGTACGAACGGAACCGTATGCAAGCTAGAATGAGGAACATAGATGGACATAGCGAAGGTATTGAAAGCTTCCGAGCCGAAAGTGTGCAGGCATGGTTATTGAAGAAAAGTGACGTAGGGCAACTACCTCCAACAAATCGATCCCATCATACGTCCATGACGTTTTCTGGTCCAGGCCACCGATGTATGTACAGTTCGGAATTGTTGAAGTTTTTACTGTAACCGGAAATCACATTTCACTGGAAACCATCCCGTGTGATTCGGCCGAAGTGGACAACGTCATTGATGGAGTCCTTGGGAAAAAAATTATGCTCACAACCCAATGGGCACACTTGTCACAATGATGTCCTAAAGACATCTTTTGGACATCACATGTTACAATGATGTCCTAAAGACGTCTATAGGACATCATTGCAACATGTGTGCCCATTGGGAAGTCCGGGGAAGCTGGCTGGTTTCCTGCCATTGGCCCTTGTCGCTTCTAGCTATCCCATAAAGGCTTCGACGGCAACAAGGGTGACACAAATACAAGGACTGGGAGGGACACTCTCAAAAGGCCCTATATCGGAGTAGACGATGAGGTGAGCAAAGCCTTTGTAGACTGTTGTTCACATACCGTTGCCCTCTCACCGTATATCTCTCTATATTATAAAAAGATCTCGCCGCCGCCGCCGTCGCCGTGTCAAGAATCGAGGGACTTAGAAAAATTCGGGTTCAGGGCTTGGCGGAAGGGGGTGGGGCTAAAGGCTTGGGGCTAGCCCCAGCCCCTGGGGGTAGCCCCACCTCTTTCCGCCAAGCCCCGAGCCCGAATTATTCTAAGTCCTTTTCCAAAAACATAGGTCCCCCAAGGCTGCGGGCACCTGTGGGGGGAGCACCCTTCAGGGGGGGGCTTCGGGGAGGGGGGGGGGTACCCTTCGGGGGGTCACCCTTGGGTGGGGGCGATCGCGAGCGCGCGCAGCGCGCGAGCCACAATAAAATCCTAGTATATATATATATATACTAGGATATATATATATATATATACTAGGATTTTATTGTGGCTCGCGCGCTGCGCGCGCTCGCAATCTCCCCAAAGACCTCTAGGAAGTATAGGAAAGACTCCCGGGAAGTATGGGAAAGACCCCTGGGAAGTATGGGAAAGACCTCCATGAAGTATGGGAAAGACCTCCAGGAAGTATGGGAAAGACTCCCGGGAAGTATGGGAAAGACCTCCAGGAAGTATGGGAAAGACTCCCGGGAAGTATGGGAAAGACCTCCAGGAAGTATGGGAAAGACCTCCAGGAAGTATCGGAAAGACTCCCGGGAAGTATGAGAAAGACCTCCAGGAAGTATGGGAAAGACCTCCAGGAAGTATGGGAAAGACTCCCGGGAAGTATGGGAAAGACCTCCAGGAAGTATGGGAAAGACCTCCAGGAAGTATCGGAAAGACTCCCGAGAAGTATCGGAAAGACCTCCGGGAAGTATGGGAAAGACTCCCTGG
The DNA here is from genome assembly GCA_963970395.1 of Ephialtes manifestator. Taxonomy (NCBI): domain Eukaryota; kingdom Metazoa; phylum Arthropoda; class Insecta; order Hymenoptera; family Ichneumonidae; genus Ephialtes; species Ephialtes manifestator. The sequence continues at coordinate 21,250,323 of OZ019969.1, forward strand.
GATGTATGGGAAAGACCTCCAGGAAGTATGGGAAAGACTCCCGGGAAGTATGGGAAAGACCTCCAGGAAGTATGGGAAAGACCTCCAGGAAGTATCGGAAAGACTCCCGGGAAGTATGAGAAAGACCTCCAGGAAGTATGGGAAAGACCTCCAGGAAGTATGGGAAAGACTCCCGGGAAGTATGGGAAAGACCTCCAGGAAGTATGGGAAAGACCTCCAGGAAGTATCGAAAAGACTCCCGGGAAGTATCGGAAAGACCTCCGGGAAGTATGGGAAAGACTCCCTGGGATGTATGGGAAAGACCTCCAGGAAGTATGGGAAAGACTCCCGGGAAGTATGGGAAAGACCTCCAGTAAGTATGGGAAAGACCCCTGAAATTTTTCTAAGTCCCTCGATTCTTGACACGGCGGCGGCGGCGGCGGCGGCGGCGAGATCTTTTTATAATATAGAGAGATATTGTGACGGGCCCCTCGTACAGGAATTTCGGGAACTGGACGAGGAGCAAACCGACCAAATATCACGACGCCCCGTATTAACTTTTCCTCACACTTTCCGCACACTTCAGATTTTTGCTGGGCGCCAGGTAGCCAATTATCAGCCCCGACTACCGGGGGTCTCGTTCGGTCCTTGCTTCTTCCTTCGGTCGGCTAGCTGAAAAGGGAGTGTGGTTCGGGAGCGCGACGACAGAATAAATGTTCTCAAACAACAGACGGTTTTCCTTAACCAAACGTCACGTACACCCGTATTTATTAACTTATTTCACTCGCACACTATTTTACAATGATGAGCTCTTCGGCTCGGCGCGTCACTCTCGCGAGATACGTTCGGCGGTATCCTTCACGGTTCTTCCTCACACACGTTTTCCTGTGCTATCACGAGCCGGAAAGTTACACGGTTTTCACACGGCGGAATGCATGAGCACGGCTCTGCAACGCTCGACGCCAGATCTCTTCGTGGTCGGCAATTCGTCGCGCGCGCTATTCTTCCGGCTTCCCGCGGCCCGGAGTCCGGTCTCTACCTTCTCGAGACAATCCCAAAATCGAACTAATTTTCGGCACGCGCCGTGTCGCGTTGTTCACTCAGCGTCGCGTTATTATTTCGGAGAGGGGGTTTCGACGAAGCGATCGACTGCTCCACTCGATCATCGCTATCCTCCGTCGTCTTTCTTCCTCTATCCATCCGCTCTGCGCGCGCTCGCGCTCTCGCAATACTTCGCGCGTTCCCTACATCCCTAATCTATATCATTTACTCTACATTCTCATTATGTGCTATAATTTCTGTTCACGTCACCCGTACAAGTCTTCATTTGCGAGGAACGATTTTGTTGCCATGCTACGACTCGAGCAACGGCGCTCGAGCGGTCTTGATCCATCACGTTGGTGCGAGCGCGTTGTAACGCCTCGTCACATCCCCCCACTAGGCCCAAGCTACCCCGCGTACACGCGTGGTAGGCTCGCGCCGATAAACAATTCCAACGTGCATTGACGCAAAATCGCTCCTTGTCAAACTCTTCGCAACAACAAACCAAAAATTACCAAACAATATACTTTTCCATTTCAGACAAACAATGGTCAACTCGCAAACTTAAATTCAATTTCACTGACATCAAATTTACGCATCTCGGATTCTCGAACACGGTTCTGGGATCCTTGTCTCGAGATCTCGTCGCGTTCGGCTACTCCACGAGTGCCTTCTCTTTGTCTTATTACTTGGTTTTTCTCGAACTATGATTTTCCGACGGCGGACTCCCGAACACGGTTCTCGGATGCTACGTCGCGCGATCTCGACGTGCTCGGCCAGTCGCTGCTCGCGTACTCTTTTCTATAGTATACTCTCTATTCAACTCAAGACAGAATTTTAAGCGGTTTCCAAAATTCCAAAGTAATCGCGGTCACTCAGTAACAAAACAATTTTCGCTTGTACAATCATTCATTTCAGTAAAAATTCTATGCATACAATACTTTTTCCACTCTATGATTCTCTAAATCCTTAATCCACTCAATTCTTTTCTGATGAGTTTTCCGGGGGCGGGCTACCGAACGCGGTTCTCGGAACTCTTGTCGCGAAATCTCTACGCGATCGGCTAGTCGACGCGCGCATACTTAGTCATATTCATTCATCTTTTGCAAATCTACACAATTCTTTGTTAATGATAATTTTCCGGGGGCGGGCTACCGAACGCGGTTCTCGGAACTCTCGTAGCGAAATCTCGACGCAATCGGCTAGTCGACGCGCGCGTACTCAAAATCATTTTCATCTATTAATTCCAAATTATCATTTTCATTCAATCTTTCATTCGTCCGAATAAATTCTGGTCGAATGACAATTTTCCGGGGGCGGGCTACCGAACGCGGTTCTCAGAACTCTTGTCGCGAAATCTCTACGCGATCGGCTAGACTACGCGCGCGTAATCAAAGTCATCCTCGTCCATCTTTTATTTCGAACTATAATCTTCACTCACTCTTTTAATTCCCGCGAGTGTCTTACTAACGTACTGTCGCGGCCTTCGTGTCGGACTTTTCCTGGCTAACGATTTTCCGGGGGCGGTCTGTCGTGCGCGGCCCCGGGAGCATTTCGCGGGCTAACACCGGCACGCAGAGTCAACGCACGCGTACTTTCTTCGATCCAGTACTCTGTCGGGTACTTCCGCCGTTCTCGTACGCACGGTCTTCTTGCATTTTCGCAATTCAAATCAAATCATACTGCAATCATCATCACATATTCCTGATTCATTCAAAATTCTATTCATTTTTCCATCATAATTACCAATCATTCTTGTCCCTATTAATTCCAACCAAATTAATTTTCTTACGGCGACCCACCGAACGCGGTTCTCGGAACTCTCGTCGCGAAATCTCAACGCAAACGGCCAGGCGGCGCGTGCGTACTCGAAAATCGTAATCAATTATTTTCATTCTCGCTTCCTATGGAATGATAATTTTCAGGCGGCGGACTCTCGTGCGCGGCCCCGGGAGCGTTTCGCGGGCTAACACCGGCACGCAGAGTCAACGCGCGCGTACTTCAGATCATTCTTTCGATCGCTAAAAATTCAAACGCCTTTTCTTACATTTTTCATCACATTGTTATTCGCTATTAATTCAGCCACATCAATTCCGTTCTCAATGAAAATTCTACAGTTTTTTTTTTCCGAACGCTAGCAATTTACTTTCACTCAAAAATTCAAATAAATATTTTCTTAAACAAAAACAACAAATCACTTATAATCATTCATACAAACAAATCTGGCCCGCTCGAATTTGCTCGCTGGCGGTCTGATCAATCATCGGGAAAAATCGGGGGAGATTCGTTGTCCACTTCCCTCTCGATCGTTTGATAGTCCTGCTGGTCGCTGGACAAGCTGCGATGCGATGCTGGATGTTCCCATGTCTCCGGCTTGGCTTCTGCCGCTGCTGCGTGGCTGCCCCCACTCCATCTCGACTGCCTTCGCGCTGTAGCGACGTGCATCACGTCGGCTTGCGTTGGCTGCGTAGCTGTGGCTCGAGCGCTCATCGCCAGCGCGGCATCTGTCCCCACTCCAGCTGCTTCGTCGCGCTGTCCGCTGGTCTTCTCTGCTTCGATTTTCTTTGCGAAATTCCCATAACATCCTATGACTAACAAATTCGTTGAAGGCAAGGTATTTTTGGAATTACAAGTGTCCTTTATCACTGATGAATAATAACAAAGTTTTCACACTGACGCTTCGAACTGACTTGTGGATCACGCGTTTTGGACGGTACATTTATAAAAGTTTACCGACGAAAAGTTAAGGATGTCAGATTTCAGTCCTAACGAGATTGTCGACATGCTCCTCATTTTGGGGAGATGCCATGGCAATTATTTACGAAGCGCAAATTTGTATCGTCGCGAATATCTGCATCGTCGTCACCCATCGCGGCAGGATATTCGAACGCTGGAACGGAGAGCGAGAGCAGGTCACATAACTCGCCATCGTGGATGTAGACAATACGTCAATAACGATTTTGATGGCCCGTATGCGACTCGAAACATGGCTATTTTAGCCATGATAGCAAATGATCTTCATTTGAGCGTTCGAGGGATCTCCGAGAAACTGGGAATTCCCAGGTCCACAGTTCACCGAGTGTTGAGGAGTACGAGGTACCAACTGTACTGACTACAATTCCACCAAGACACTCCGAATCCCGATTCGTTGCGAAGGGTCGAGTTTTGTAGGTGGGCGTTGAGGCAAATCAAGAGATTCCCAGACTTTTTCAGGTTCGTCATGTTCAGTGATGAATCCACATTCAACAACCGGGGTCAGGTGAATCGATGGAACTTCAGGTATTGGTCTGATCATAATCCACACTGGGTGAGACAGGTCGATCACCAACATCAGTGGAGTTTGAACTTTGGTGTGGCATTATTGACGGCCAAATAATAGGTCCCCACTTTTTTTAGGGAAATGTGACGGGTGCCCGTTATCTTGATTTTCTGCAGCATGAATTGCATATTCTCCTAGAAAATCTTGATTTGGGTGCACGTCAACAGATGTGGTTGCAGCAAGACGCTGCACCCGCTCACTGGGCTCGTGTTGTAAGGAACCATCTGAACGCAACTTTCGGGGGAAGGTTGATCGGTCGAGATGGACCTGTCCATTGGCCGCCAAGGTCACCTGATCTCACCTCTCCCGATTTCTTCTTGTGGGGTGACATTAAAGACGTTGTCTATCGCCAACGTCCAACAACAAGAGAGGATATGAGGGAGAGGATAGCAGTTGCCTGCCGTGCAATCCCAAGAAATGTCCTCTTACGAACAGTCGGTTATTTTGAGAGGAGGGTCCAGACTTGTCTCAACATGAATGGTGGAATCTTTGAACATCTTTAAGAAAAGTTCAAAGTACACTTACAAGGAGGGTTTGGGGTCATAACATACCGCAGAAGTTACGAGCCGCAGAGACCTAATCCTTGTACGTGTAGTGCACACGTACACATACACAAGGAGGGTTTGAAGTAAAAAAATACTGTGGAAGTGACGAGCCGCAGAGGCGCACGCACACGCCCGCATACGCACACGCACGCATGCACACGCCCGCACACGCACACGCGCACGCACACCCACACACACACACAAATGGGATGTTAAGGGGGGGGGGGGGGGGGAGTCAGGTAAAAAATTTAAAAAAATCGATTATATTTTTTTTCTGTGAAAACATTCATTTCCATGTAATCTATCTATTAGTAAAGTTATAAACCGGAATTCGCAAAAATGGCTAAGTTTCTACGGTACCATTCATATTTAATTTTCTGAAAAGTCGTAAAAATTACCAGAATATTATATTTGAATTTTAAATTATTTTATTTATTTATTTTTGTTATATGCAGACATTATGGCCGATTTTTTGTTCACACAAAATAATTAAGGGTGTTGAAAAAAAAAATCAAATATTTTTTTTTTTTTTCTCTTCGGCAGTTTCGTTTAGTTAAGTATACCCTCTGAACCTGCAAAATCTTAGACCTGAAGCCGAAAAAATGGCCGATTTCTGCAATATACCTGTTTTTTAATGATTTTTTTCTATATAATAAAAAGTTTATTACGTATTTGTAAATAAATTTTTATTTTTTTACCATTTTTTTAACCAGTTAGCGAAACGCGATACAAATGACGCGATGAGAGTGTGATGTCTTCAACGCAACACGTAACACTTACATTATATTCGAATTCGCGCGAATAATGGGATATGCGCTGTGATATCTTAGCACGTATCACATGCGCAGCGTGTTACTGCCCCGAGAAGTTACTTCTGCTACACGCGAGACGCATAACCTCGAATTAACGTTTTTATTTTTCGTTCATATTATGTTATTAGTTTGATTCCGTTGGCCATTTACGGGTTTTTTTTCAATCAATAGTGTTTAAAACAGAATCAACAATCATCAGAAGTGATCAGATATGTAAATTTGTTATGAAGTGATGATTTAATGTTTGTGCAGCACATTTGTGAATGTGTCAACACCGGATAAATTTTCAGTGATGTTGTCAATAAAAGTGATCATCCCCATATTATTTACAGGTTTTTTTCAAATTATGCATTCATTTACTGCTTTATTTAAAAAAAAAACATTTATTCATAACATGATTAATAATATTCTGTAATCTGACTTGCAAATAATATTTTTATTTTGTTCATTAAAGGTACTAAGGTGCCCCGAAGGTGAAAACAGCATAAACATTTTTATTTGAGTGGTAAGCTTTAGATGCCATTTGCCGAAACTTGGTTTTAAACCTATTCTGCGCGTGATTCCAAAGACCAAACTGCTAGGCAGATTGGGCTGGTTGACGTCTCATTTTCTTCTTCATGAAAAGATGGAGCAAAAGTTAATAAAAGGTAATATTTTTCAAGTGACATAATTATTACTAAATAAATTTTATGCTATTTTCTAAATCAGTTATTAACTTTGCTTTCAGAATAAAAAAAAAATATTTTGCTCCATTTAGCCGGTGTATCTTTTTATGAAGAAGAAAATGAGACATCAACTAGCCCAATCTGCCTAGCAGTTTGGTCTGAATCACGCGCAGAGTGGAAAACCTAAGACCTTTGCTTAAGATAATATGGAAAGGCATACGCAAGTCAGATGGCAGTAAAAAATCCTTTCATCGAGTACCAACAATATAGTTCATTGATCATTTTTATATGCAAGAGAATTTGGATGATATTGAATTTACAAATTTAATTATTTTGACCTGACTCCCTCCCCTTAAAGGCTTTACCTCCTCGTGGTACATCCTGGGTGATGCTAAAAGTAAAAAATCATAAAAACATGGCCTCTATCGAAAAAAATGTTCCTACAAAAGTTATTACTTTCACTTTAACCATTTTTTGGTCCGAAAAAGAAACCATATTTCCATTGAAAAAAAAACATGTCAGCGTTCTTAGCGCCGCTATTTTGAAATTTCGATTGAACAACTAATTTTTTTCAGACGTCCCCCTTCAAACCCTACAACTTTTATAGGACTCATTTTTCGATCGGAGCCCTATTTTTCGAGATAAATCGGGTGTAAGATTAAAATGGGACACCCTGTATACATTGTAACGCGGCATTTCGCGTTACGCGGTGTCCGTTGCATCTCTCCCCCCTTCGACGTCGCCCGCGACATAGAAATGGTCCAGCCAGCAAGCCGGGATACGGCTGCAAGGCAAAATAGGGCAAAACTGCGGCGTCGCGTTAAATCGACCAGACCTACGCGAGATTATAGGAATTATTTATTGATTTCGTTTGGAACACATTTTACATGTCACGGTCCCCGCTCCCACTGGCGATCAACGTTTCTTTCCTTCTACGAGTGAGGTACTGCATCAGTACCTCCAATCGGCATGGTCTTTGGGATCCAGGAGCTCAGAGGAAGAGGAGACGCCAGCAGCGAGGGCAGCTCCACGCATCAAGAAATCGGCACCGTGGCGGCAGTACATCGGCCTCCTATTTTGGAAATTCATACGCGAGAGTTTGGAACTCCCGCGTCGAATGGTAGTCTGTCTTCGCGACAGACCACTAATAAATGTGTCGCTGCGAAGGGATGCGTACCCTCCGCGCACTCCTCTCGTCCTCGAGCGATTTTGGCGAATCCGGCACGCGCCGCGACTCGTCACTTGTTGGCTGGACACGCGTGCGAACAGTAGCGCACGAACTATTGTAATATATTGGAAACCGTATTGGAAATATTATATCGGACCATAGGAATTAATTGGAAAAGAAGGAAGGACGTTGTTCCGGTCCTTAACACGGAGCATCGCGTAATAGAGGTGGGTCAGTGCATTTTAATATTGTACTGTCAGGTGCCGTGACATAACAAATAGTTTTTTTTGGTAATTATTGGAAAGAAATTCAGGCCTTCTGCCACCACGAGGCGAGACGATTTTCGTCTCGTCAAGAGAATATCTCGCGGGGTCTGCTCGGTTTGGCTACGGCCAACCGAGAGAAAAAATTTAACTTTAACCGAAAATTGTATTTATGGTATTTCATTTTGGGAATATTTAATTATGGGAAAAGTACTAGACGTGCCTCAGCTGTCCCGTAGCGTAAGAGTGAGAGGGAAGACTCTCTCACTATTTTGCGGCGTGACGCGTAGCGTTCAGGCCAATTTTTGACGGATTTGTAATTCTTTTTGTTTTTTATTTTGAATTTATTTATTACTAATTTTAGTTTATATAGAATCAGTTGTGCCAGTGAGCACGGGTTCCCCGTCCGGGAACCATTTTTTTGTAAAACCGTATTTGGGAATATTGGAGGCTCCGAGCCTCCTACTGTACTCGCCAATTATTTTATTTGGTTTAATTAAAGCGAGCACATTATATATTATATCGGTTTTTGGGTTTTGCAGTTATTTTTTAAGATTCCCCCCTCTTAACCCCCCACGACCTAGTCTCTCGGATTGAGCAGCTTGTGCGAAGAGCATTCGCGTCGAATAATTGATAGTTTTCTTCCTCTTGGCCCTTCAGGCAATAAAAGAAGGGCCTGGCGCCCTAGTGCATTTTTGGTGTATTTAAGGGTGTCGAATTTGTTGAGCGTTTCTCCGAGATAATTTTCCCGAATTATCTCGGAATAAAGAGTCGTGTCACAATATATATAGCTTTCTGCTATATCTATAGCTATATCGCGGAACTCAGAAGCACATCGTTCTTCAACAACCACCGATACATTTTCCAACCCTTCATCGTGGCTTTTACCTTTGACGGTGGGTTGAGGGAGCTCGAAATGATGAGGCTCTTTTGCGAGTTCATAGAACATCGGCCATATCGGCTGTAGTGGTTTTCACTCCAGTTTCCGGGTAGACTGTATATACTTTCACTCGACGTATAATGCACGACGTGTGCTTGGCTTTGGCTAAGTAGTGCACGTGACGTTGAAAAGCCTTTATGGAAAATATTCGAGTTTTTGGAATTTAATTAAGGAACTTCCCTTGAGAAAACGCTGAGCCAAGTGTATCCTTTGAACATCGATGGTCTGCTGCTCCTGATATAGATGTCGACTTAGATGAAGAATAAAGATTTCCCTATACACAGTAGCTCTCGGTGTTGCTTGGATCCAACAAGTTATACACGGAAAAAACAGGTTAGTTGGGATAACCAAGTTTCTGGTTACATATGTGCCAGTCGATTAATTGCTTATACCAATCATGAATTTGGTAGTCCTAACCAATATCTTGGTTAATCGAATTAATTAAACACCTGGCACATATTTAACCCGCAACTTGGTTATCCCAACTATCCTGTTTTTTTCTTCGTGTAAGCGACAACAGGGCAAGCTGATCTTTGAAGAATTTGGCAGTGCTGTCAAGATGAGTATAATTTTATCACCTAGTCTAGTAAGTTTCCCAGAACCGCTGAAATGGGTGGTCGATACCATTCGATCGCTGTATGGTAATGCAGTTTTTTTCTATTGTTAAGAAAACATTCATTTGACGAGTATTGTATAGCGTAAAATACTGGTATTTCCAAGTCGATATTCCAAAATCTGCAGTATTCAAGATTTCTGATGGAAATTTCATGTTATAACTATCGTCATTATTCGAATCAATTAGGGTCGAGACTAGTGTTCGGATTGACTATTATTCATATAATGAAGATTTGAAGAAAAATAAAATTCATATCCCTGTTTGTCGCCAATAACTAATAAATACTGCGCGAAACCGACCGAAGAGCGCGCAGTTGGAACGTACAGACGCATGAAAGAAGCTTGAACGCGCTTGCAACCAAGTAGAGCTCGATAGTAACATCGAAATTCTACGGGATTGGTCGGATAATGGAAGTCCGGATATAATGGAGAATTCGCATAATCGAGGTTCTACTGTATCATATCGAAGTTTTCCCTTGAGTAAAATGGCACTCTTCCCCAAAATCAACGCCGCAATGTTTCAGGCTATTCAAAGGCTTTACGTACATACGCAATGTATAACATTGAAAACAAGCATAGACTCTCTACCGTGTAGCGAGGATTATCAAACATTACTAATCATAAGCCTAAGTCGCGTACGTTACTTGGCTCACTTCCGTCAGCTCCAAGACCCGTGATGAAATCTTATCAGGGTTATTCAAGGCCCCGATTAATATTCCTTAATTCTCGTAGGGGCCTTATGTGGAAGCCTCATAGGGTTTCGCAAATGATGGTCACGCTTTTTTTCTTCGGAACCTTTAAAGGCTAAATGTTAGGGGTCTTTAAAGGCAAAATAATGAGGACCTTTTAAGGCTGCCCTATTAAGTCCTTACTAAAATAATAAAGAAATTTAATTTAAAAATATATATTTGTTATTTTTTAGTTGAGTAATGCTGCACTTTTAATTAGATATTTCGTCTTTCTCTACACGATGGTACATATGAATCGCTGAAAAAACATATTACATTTTTTTTTTACATTGACGGGAATCGAACCTAGAACCCTCCGGATGGTGTAGTTGCGCTGCAGCTTAGCTCTCTTGGCCATTCAAATCATATGAATATGCAATTTTTTTTGTCTATTTGAATGACTGTAATATGAAATAAAATTAATGAAATATAGTCAGAACTTGATAGATTTACATGACTGCGTCTGATGTGTAAAAATAAAAGCACATTCAGTTATTTTTTTACAGAAATTGGTTATATCGAATAGGGTATATTGTATCGTTGTTGTCATCTATAATTATATTCCACAAAATTGTTTGTTTTATCGTTTGCGCGAATTAGTTCGTTTGTATGTAGGTGCGTGACTGTCTGACTGACCTTAGGGCCAGTATTAGAATGGGTGACCACCTGGCTGACTTTGATGGTCATTAGTTGGATTAGTGACCACCAATTTTGCCATGGGAAACTCGGATTGCCATATAAGATCCTCATCTGGCAAATTTATTATTGATTTGTTTACTTTATGCCTTGGTTAAGCCTGACTGGGCCTTTAATTAATTAACTTATCAAGGCCTTATTAAACTTCACCATGGCCTTACGAGATCCTTATTTGGCAAAATTATGATTGATTAGTTTACTTGGTATCATGATGAAGCCTGACTGGGCCCTTAATTACCCTATCAAGCCCTTATTGAACTTCGCCATCGAAACCTAGATTTGCCTTATGAGATCCTTACGTGGCGAAATTATTAGTGATTTATTTACTTGGTGCCATAATTAAGCCTGACTGGATCCTTAATTAATTGCTCTAATATAGAAACCCAACAGTTTCCTTAGTAGGTCCCTAATTGGGAGTGATATAGTCCCGTTTATGGTGTCCACATTAAAGCCCGATAGGCCCCTTATCTTAGGGCAACCCTAATATTTTTCTTCACGTGCAGTCGTCAGTCGGCTATGGCGTTCTTCAAGGACTCACACAAAGAGAATCTTGCACACTTGTTCTACTCCTACGAATTCTGACGTTAATAGGACTAAAGCGAGCTAGTTACTATCGATAGGCTGTTGCTACTGCTACTGCCCTTGCTGGTGTTATGCGAAGAACATGTTGGAGTAGCGATTGAACTACCCCCGTGTTGCTAGTCATTAACAACCCACGGATAAGCGTACAACACGCGAGTACAGTAGAAGTAGGAAGGGGTTAGTGTGCGGGATAATGGACCTTTTGTGAATCCCAAATTAGTTGATGGGCAGCGAACAGTGTGGCTGAAGTAATGCCTGGATTATGCGGCGGACACAATGGCCTTCGAAAACGGTCGCCGCAGTGGCGCACTCGATAAATCACACTGATACCTCATCCGGGACACCCAACAATCCTCCCGTATGCTTCAGGTCCTTCATCGCGCGGCTTTGCGACGAAAGTTCTCTACTGAACGACCAACACGGTCCGATATCAGATTTTCGGTCTTCAATATTATTATCAATAGTAAATGAACGTATGCCGAGAGACTTGTCTGGTGTAAATTTTCAACCCTATAATGATCAAGACTTTTCCCTGATGAAGTCGTGAATATTGCACACATTTCTGAATCAAATTGGTGGAATAATGACAGTTTTAAAGAATGTATTTTTTCTCTATGAAGCTTCTGAAATGCAGTAGCTATGTATTTACAAGAATACCACTAACAACTTTGTGTTCTTCAAGATTCCAAATTTCTGTGCTATTAGAACTGAATCTTCTGAATCATTTTTATTATTAAAATTGGAAAACGGCAGAATGTTTTAATTAGCTCAATTAATCGTATTTCCTTTTAAATAATAATTTAGTGAAGGCTTAAAAGCATAGACATGTATAATGCTACCAATTTTTATGCATACAGATCGATGTGAAAAATCTAAAATCTATAACTAAATCTACACGCACATTATTGCGAGGCATGAGTAGAGGCACAATTTCATGTGTCGGTCAATTTGAAGCTGACCAGATAATAATTATGCCATCGGAACGTACTGCAATTAGCGGGACTACATTTTCCGGTTCTACTATTCTGCTTCTGCACACTAGATTGCATGGACGTTTAGCTGCAGTGGCTGAAGTACACTCAATTCAGCGGAAAGAGCGTTGTAAATTCGGTCTCTTGTATTCTCTGGTGTAGTTTCTTTTTTTTCTGCCGGCCGTCAGTGAGAAATGTCGGAAGTCCTTCATAGAAGGATGTATGAACGTTAACGTTACTAGTCAAATGCTAACGGTGTGACGAGTAATATATCTCCGTCAGGGAATATAATATTTCAATTTATTGCGTCTATGATGCAGCATTCAGAAGCAGTACCGACATTTAAATACAGAATAACTATGAGTTAATGAGTAAAAGGGCAACAAAATTGTTTTTTTTTTATTTGTTTTTTGTTTAGAGGTAATGTATTATTACATATTTTTTAAATGTATTGTTCGTTATTAAAAATTTTTTTGTACGATGTATAGTGTAAATGATTTTTATTTATTCAAATAAAAAAGCCTTGAATACATTTTGCTCTCATGGAAATTTTAATTTCTTCTTAATATTTTGAATCGAATAAAATGACATTAATTTTTAGTTTTCTGTATTTACATAAAACAAGTAGGCAAAGTACAAGCTTTCACATTGCTTTCTTATTATCTTTCACTTTTTAGAATACTTCCTCTATGAGAAAACCAAAATCAATGAACTTATTTCCTTATTACAAGCTTCTAATTTGGACCCTGATTATTATAATATCGATTATCTCCGAATAGAGCAGAAAAATGGTATAAGCAAAAAAACGTTCAAATCGTTAGTCTGTAGGAATTTTTATATGAAAAAAATATACTTTATTTTACTCGATGCGAGGAACGCGATTTTGCGAACGCTTCGCGTGCATAAATTCCCATTTCATACCTTGTGAAATAAAATTTTGTACGATACGCGTGCGATAAACGTTTTCTTAGTCCGCTTAACTGCAAACTCACACTCGTCAGGAAAAGTTTTATCGCACTAGTATCATAAAGTACTATTTTGTAACTCATGCATGAAAAGTGGTGGTGCTTTCATTGACAGTTTTGCGAGACGATAGTGTCCAATCGCAGAACGGTATGGATGCACTTTCGCCCGTTGGGAATTGGTTTTGCGGGACGAAAGTGATCGCAGCTACGTCCCGCATAGAAAAAGAGAATCGACTACACACGAGGGGTCTAACCTTCGTTGATGTCCCGCGTAGAAAAAAAGAATCTTGTAAAGAATCTTAAAAAAAGTCTCGAAAGAATCTTTACAGGAATCTTGAAAAGAATCACGCATAGGAGCCGGAGCAAGATTCTTTCCAGGATTCTTTTCAAGATTCTTTCCATCCGAAAGCGTTTTGAGAATCTTTGAAAGAATCTTAATGAAATTCTTCAGAGGAATCGAGCGAAACCTGTTGATGCTTTCCAGGATTCTTTGCAAGATTCTTTCCATCCGAAAGCGTTCTGAGAATCTTTTAAAGAATCTTCGAAAGAATCTTGAAAAACGTCTTTAAGAGAATCGTGAAAAGATTCCATCCATTAAATAGAAAAATCGTTGAAAATTTTTTAATGAAATTCTTCAGAGGAATCGATCAAACCCTGTTGTTACTTTCTCTTGGTGTCGAGACAGTAAATTCCGGTACGTCAACGAAGGGTAAACCCCTCGTGTATAGTCGAACTCAGAACAGCTTTGCATTCTTATATACGTTCAGGCTTCAAGTCACTTGCGAGAAACGCTTCGACCGCTCGCCATCTAGCGGAGTATTGAATATAAGTGTTTCGTACGATGCCACTAGATGACGAGCGGTCGAAGCGTTTCACTCAAGTGACTTGAAGCCTGAATGTTTATAAGACTGCAAAGCTGTTCTGAGTTCGACTATACACGAGGGGTTTACCCTTCGTTGACGTACTAAAATTTACTGTCTCGACACCAAGGGAAACAGGTTTTGCTCGATTCCTTTGAAGAATTTCATTTAAAAATTGTCAACGATTTTTCTATTTAATGGACGGAATCTTTTCACGATTCTCTTAAAGACGCTTTTCAAGATTCTTTCGAAGATTCTTTAAAAGATTCTCAGAACGCTTTCGGAAGGAAAGAATCTTGAAAAGATTTCTGGAAAGCATCAACAAGTTTCGCTCAATTCCTCTGAAGAATTTCATTAAGATTCTTTTAAAGATTCTCAAAACGCTTTCGGATGGAAAGAATCTTGAAAAGAATCCTGGAAAGTATCTTGCTCCGGCTCCTATGCGTGATTCTTTTCAAGATTCCTGTAAAGATTCTTTCAAGACTTTTTTTAAGATTCTTTAAAAGATTCTTCACAAGATTCTTTTTTTCTACGCGGGGTACTAACAAATTAGTGTTAGCAATATTAAAATATTCGTAAAGATCTTTTTTATATAGATTCTTTTCATTTTCAATGACAATGAAAATGAGAAGAATCTCGCTAAGAAGCTGGCCGAGATTCTGATAGAGATTCTTTTTATTTCCGGCTACCTATTAAAGAATCTCTATTAGTGATGCCGCGAGACAAGACGAGACGAGAATTGGCTTTTCTCTCGTCTTGTCTCGATAAATATGAAAAAAATATCGTATCGTGTCGACTCGAATCTCGAGAGAGAATTTTTCTCTCGTCTCGAAATATTCTCGAATCTCGAGAAAGGTTTTTTCTATTGTCTCGAAATATTCTCGAATCTCGAGGGAGGTCGAAATATTCTTCAAGTGAGCTATCGATGTACCGATCGCGAGCGGTGTTCTTTAACCGACGAAGATACACATCGACCAAGTGGCTACTAGCGTCGGTACAACAGCGTATATATTGTCGAGAACCGAAAGCGCGCCATGAGCGCGCGATGGCTTGTGTATACTTCGGTGGTCGGGGCAGCACTGCATAGTCACATGTCCCCACCCATTAGTTTCTGGAAACCACATGCTCGTATCCCTCTGTTAGCTGTCCCCGGCAACGGTTGGAGACTGCACGCGAGCGTAAAACGGATGTTCGACAGTAACAGTGATATTTGTTGCTGTGTTCCCAAAATGAATCGATCACGTTCCGGTGTGGGAAAGTACAATAAAGACGATTAATGAACCTCAAATCGAACAGTGCGATGATCGGGAATCTGCGTCCACCTCGAAACGAGCGCATCGTGGAGAATCGGCCGACGCAAGTGATGCAAGCGTTCCGCGTCTGCAATTGTTTATATGTGAATGTTGTTGAAAAAAAAAGTTTATTATGCGCACCCCTATTTGTCTCCATTTATTCAGCGAACTATAATTATTGTGTAAATTCTTCAGTTTGCAAAAAAATTGTGTGATTTTTGTGTCGATAAAACGAGATTCTCGATATTCTCGCCTTGACTCTCTCGTCTTGTCTCGAGTCAAACGATGAGATTAATATCGTTCTCTCGTCTCGTCTCGTCTCGTCTCGTCTCGTCTCTCGACTAAATTTTCTCGTCTCGTCTCGTTATTCTCGTCTCTCGCGGCATCACCAATCTCTATCAGTATCTCGCTGAGATTCTAGAGAATTTCGGCGAGATTCTGATAGAGATTCTTTTTATTTCCAGCTACTCACTAAAGAATCTATATCAGTATTTCGCTGAGATTCTAGAGAATCTCGGCGAGATTCTGATAGAGATTCTTTTTATTTTCAGCTACCCACTAAAGAATCTCGCTAAGAAGCAAGCCGAGATTCTGATAGAGATTCTTTTTATTTGCGGCTACCCATTAAGGAATCTCTATCAGAATCTCGCCGAGATTCTCTAGAATCTCAGTGAAATACTGATATAGATTCTATAGTGGGTAGCTGGAAATAAAAGGAATCTCTATCAGAATCTCGGCGAGATTCTCTAGAATCTCAGCGAGATACTAATAGAGATTCTTTAATGGGTAGCCGGAAATAAAAAGAGTCTCAGCCAGCTTCTTAGCGAGATTCTTCTCATTTTCATTTTCATTGAAAATTAAAAGAATCTATATAAAAACGATCTTTACGAATATTTTAATATTGCTAACACTAATTTGTTAGTACATCAACGAAGGTTAGACCCCTCGTGTGTAGTCGAACGCAGAAAAGCTTTCCAGTCTTATATATACGCTGGGGCTTCAAGTCACTTGCGAGAAACGCTTCGTTCCTTCGCCATCTAGCGGAGTATTGTGCACCAGTGTTTCGTATGAGGTCACTAGGTGGCGAACGGACGGAGCGTTTCTCGCAAGTGGTTTGAAGCCTCAGCGTATATATAAGACTGGAAAGCTTTTCTGAATTCGACCACACACGAGGGGTTGAACCTTCGTCGATGTACAAACTAATTAGTGTTAGCAGTCCTTCAATATTCGTAAAGATCTTTTTTGATATAGATTCATTTCATTTTTAATGAAAATGAAAAGAATCTCGCGGGCGAAATTCTCTAGAATCTCAGCGAGATTCTGATAGAGATTCTTTTTATTTCCAGCTACCCACTAAAGAATCTCAGTAAGACGCTGGCCGAGATTCTCTAGAATCTCTGTGGGATTTTGATAGAGATTGTTTTTATTTTTGGCGAGATTCTGATGGAGATTCTTTTTATTTTCAGCTACCCACTAACGAATCTCGCTAAGAAGCTGACCGAGATTCTCTAGAATCTCGGCGAGATTCTCAGATAGATTTTAAAAGAATCTCGGTTCGGCGCGCAACCGTGATTCTCGGCCAGATTCTTTTTTTTCTATGCGGGACGTTCTATGCAGCTAAAGCTGAAAGCTGACTATTCATTGTCCGTCTAAAAAAACTATCATACAAAGCACAATTAATGAAATCACTCGGTACAAAAAGTATCGTGTGTAACGAGGAACGAATTGGCGATTGCAATCACCAACTTTCGGCCTCTGTTGCACATTATACGGTTCTTTCCTCTGTATAAATAATTTGGAATTCCGTTCACTCCACGGTTGGTTAATTCTGAAGATAGCCGAGTATATGATAGAAACGATAATATTTATGTTTTTTTAAAATGTTAAATACTATGCAGCATGTTCCGACATCGGCAAAATGATGCAAGAACTTCATGCCAGAAGAATACATGAGGGGCAGGAAATAAATTCCACCTATCGAAATTTCATGCACAACCAACGATTCGAAATCCGGTTAAACGTTGGCAACTGAATTTTCGGGTATCACATGTACGCTTTTACGAACATCACGGAACAGAAAGAGCACGGGGTACACGGAATTTCATATCTCGGTGAAGCTCGAACGTAGCACAAGAGGTTGAAAATATTTGCCTGTCCTTTGCCAGCGTCGAAAAAGAGAGAGAGAGAGAGCACGAGAGCTCGAGAATATTTTACAATTTTCTTCCGTTAAACGGTTAATTTTCATCCAACAAGAGCAGCAGTGCCACGCAGACTGAAATTTACTGTAGAAACGAGGCAGCCGTCGAGAGTCCTCCGCTAATCCTTCAGCTCCATTATTTTAACGACCCTGTTATATTTCGCCAACGCATTTTACGCCTCATCTCTTCTCGCGGTAGTATCTTTCTCGCGTGATTTACGTCGTTATGCGAATACTGATATTTCAGCCGAGAATCATCCGATTGCCATTTTACTTTCTCATCACATACAAAGTATCTAAAAATAGAAAGTTACAATGTATATAACAATCGTTTTTCATATTTCCAGGTAAATATGTTTTTTGATGAATATGATGTATGATGCTGTCTCGATTCCGCTGCCACCATGAGGTACACTGAGAAGAGTTCATTCACTACAACAAGATATATTTAGTTAAGCTGTTTCTTAAAATATTTGTTAACAGTTATAAAAATGTATTAACAGCAAATTAAAATGTGTGTTCTCATATAGCAAAGTCTTATTCTGACGGCAATTCCGTGAAATAAAATGCTTATGTAATTTTTTTGACATAAGTCGTTAGATATTTGTTATAAATAAAGAAAGATTTTGGACAACGAGATTAAAAATAGTCAGGATAACTTCGGATTTGTTAATAGTTAATAAATCATTATTTGCCGTTACGCAGATTTGTTAATAGTTAACAAATCTATATTTGAGTCAAGTACCGTCGGTTTGGCGTGACTGTTACGTTTGTTTACAACCATCGACCCTCAGAGGAGAAATTCGTTCTGGACGCAATCACGCCACAGTTGTAGTTTGGCAGTGCGAGCGAAACAGTGCATAAGATAGACGACTTCCTCATTGGAAAAAAAACCTTCGAACGTAAGTACAGAAATAATGTACTAATAAATAGGTTACGAGCATGTACAAGTAAGAAAGTTTAACGATGTCACGTTACAATTGCAGCTTACATATCGTCTTTTGAGCGAGATAGGGATTGCCGATTCAATCGAAATTGGACGTATCATCGGAGGACTACTAACCGAAAACGTCGAGTATGTCAATTTGCCTATTATTGACTCCCCAAGTTTCTAATTAACATCGGGCTTCGAGTAAACGGTATTACGCATAAACCAAAATGTAATCTTTACATATGAAACAATGATAGGAATGACCTTGTTAATGTAATTGTAACCGGTGTTTATATTGTTATAACGGAATCACAAAAATATTTATTTATTTATAAGGAATGCATAACGACAGGGTATAATAACCATTTAAAATGTATAATAATTATATTTGTACGTTTACTTTAACTCATCCGATCGGACAGTACATCTTACTAATTGTACCGTTCTGTCAAGCTATGTTAATTGATTCAAATTATTATAATCGTAGCTTTTAAGTACTGTTTAAATTAAAAGCCAATGCAGTATTGAGTCAACTTAATGTTTTGTGGACACCAATAACGGAAATATTCATTCAAATACAAATTTATTAACTATAAAGAAATCATTATTTATGCCAATTGAAAGGGTCAAATAAGCGATTTGATAATTACAACAAAATATTCATTTCGCCATCCCGCGCAGAAAAAAGTAGTCCAGGATGGAGTCCCGGATGGAGTCCAGGATGGAGTCCAGGATGGAGTCCCGGATGGAGTCCCGGATGGAATCTTGGCCGTCCAGGATGGAGTACCGGATGGAGTTTCACATGGTGTCCGCCGACTCCGGCTTTTAATAGGATCCCGGAGTCGGCGGACTCCATCCTGGACGAGCCGTGAATCTCGGCTGTCCAATGGCAGAATCCATCCTGGTGTCCATTATGGATTCTCAGCTGGACTGTCTCGGAGTCCATCCCGGACTCTATCCTGGACGGTCCGCGAATCTCGGGTGTCCGATGGCAGAATCTATCCTGGTGTCCATTGTGGATTCTCGCCTAGACTGTCCTGCAGTCCATCCTGGACGGTCCGCGAATCTCGGCAGTCCGATAGTAGAATCCATCCTAATGTCCATTATGGATTCTCGCCTGGACTGTCTCGCAGTCCATCCCGGACTCCATCCTGGATTCCATCCTGGACTCCATCCTGGACGATCCGGGTGTCCACCAGGAGGTTGACACCAGGACCAGACCGTATCCACTTTAGGCACCTTGGTGTCCAGACGATCCATGTTGGACCACTCTTATTACGTCAGCAGAGAGTAGGCCTCTCGCGTGTAGTCGAACTCAAAACAGCTTTCTAGTCTTATATACGTTCAGGCTTCAAGTCACTTGCGAGAAACGCTTTGACCGCTCGCCATCTAGCAGAGCATTGTGTATCCGTGTTTCGCACGATGCCACTAGATGACAAACGGACGCACCGTTTCTCGCAAGTGACTTGAAGCCTGAGCGTATATAAGACTAGAAAGGTGTCCTGAGTTTGACTACACACGAGAGGCCTACTCTCCGCTGACGTAATAAGAGTGGTCCAAAATGGATCGTCTGGACACCAAGGTGCCCAAGGTGGACATGGTCCTGGTGTCAACCTCCTGGTGGACACCCGGATCGTCCAGGATGGAGTCCAGAATGGATTCTTCCGTCGTACAGCTGAGATTCCATGGACCGTCCAGGATGGTGTCCAGGATGGACGGCGAGACCGTCCAGGCGAGAATCCAAAATTGGCACCAGGATGGATACTGCCATCGGACAGCCAAGATTCGCGGACCGTCCGGGATGGAGTCCAGAGTGGACTGTAAGACAGTCTAGGGGAGAATCCGTAATGGACACCAGGATGGATTCTCCCATTGGACAGCCGAGATTCACGGGTCGTCCAAGATGGAGTCCAGGATAGACTGTAAGACAGTCCCGATGAGAATCCATAATGGACACCAGGATGGATTCTGCCATTGGACAGCCGAGATTCACAGATCGTCCAGGATGGAGTCCTCCGACTCCGGGATCCGATTAAAAGCCAGAGTCGGCGGACACCATCTGAGACTCCATCCGGTACTCCATCCTGGACTGCCAAGATTCCATCCGGGACTCCATCCTGGACTGTCAAGATTCCAATCCGGACTCCATCCTGGACTGCCAAGATTCCATCCGGGACTCTATCCTGGACTGCCAAGATTCCATTCGGGACTCCATCCTGGACTGCCAAGATTCCATCCGGGACTCCATCCGGGACTCCATCCTGGATTCCATCCGGATAACCCATTTAAGAAAACCCGAGCCAATCCCGACCAGGATCGAGTCTCAAACTAGGACGCCCAGACTGATTTCTACATGGGTAATTCTAAAGAAGCCGGCGTCTCCGGTTAAAATAATCAAATTCACACATCACATTCATCAAAAACTAATAAAAACGGATATCAACTAACATAACCTAATATCAACACATACAGGAAAATTTCGCATATCATCATCAAGAGTCGCGGTAGCGACTCGACGCCAAATTAAAAAAGAAATTAATGTTGCATTCACCGGACGATTTGTTTGTCTGATCTTGATTTCAGATATTTCAATCGATGAGCCCGATTTCAAACAAACAGGAATAAAGGGGAAAAAATTCCTATAAGATTCAAAGAATTGTGGAGAAAAAATAAATAAATTTAGAATTAACACTCTCTACCTCAATGTTTCATCAAAAACATTGACAAAGGTGCTATTGCAATAAATAGCCATGATTAAATCTAGACTTGTGTAAGTCTTCGGTCAACACATGAAGAGTGAATAAATAAAATTTCTAAAAATGACTCAGAGCCAAGTCGAAACGTAGAAAAGTCTTTATTCTTCAACGAGATCGCCTAAAGCCGCAGTTCCACATCACTATATCCCGAGTAGAAATTTCATCAGACATGCCTGCTGTCACGCGAGGTCCAGATCAGTTTTAGGTACGGTAACCTTTTTTGAGGCCGCCGCAAATTCACCTGCTCAGGTTCATGTAAGGCTGAGATATGGCATTCGTACTTAATAATGCCGTCTTTCCACCGGATCAGGCTGATGTCAGACTAGATATGGTAACCTCATTTAGGGGTCGTTGTAAGATCACCTGATCAGGTCCATGTAAGGCCGAGATATGGCATTCTACCTTAAAAATGCCGTCTTTCCACTGGATCAGGCCCATGTCAGGCTTTACATACGGTAACCTGATATAGATATGCCATTCATCAACCTTATCCGTTTCGCATAAGGTCTTCCTGTGGCATTTGGACCAAGATTTTGTCCAATTTACCTTTACTTTCCCTGGTCAGATCCGCATACGGTCTTCGTATGGCATAGTTTTTTTTAAACCTGCCGTAAATTTACATTATCAGGTTCGTGTAAGGGCTAGATACGGCATTCGTTAAAAACATTAAAAAATTATTGTTATGCAAAATCAATCTTTTCAGCACCTTACGGGTGCTGGATTTTTTTACATCTTTATCCCATCGAGAAGTATTCGAAATTTTCGTTGAAACTCACGTTTTACGGGACTGTACCGCTAGAGTTACTTTGAAATCTATCCAGGTACTGACCGTCAAACGCCAGTACCTGGATGGGTGACCGCCCCATTATGTTTGAATTTTGAATATTTCGGTCGTAGTCACAATAAATGGATATACAGTCTTTACGTGTTTTCATTTTAAGTACACTTCAAATAGACAATAAATATATAAACTTTCTAAGATGTCAATGGCCGAGTGGGCTAAGGCGCAGAACTGTCACCCAGAAGATCATGGTTCCATTCCCACCAACGGCAAATAAATTTACATGTGTTTTTTTCAGCAATTAATATGTACTGAAAACTAAATAAGCTGGAATATCCAATAGAAAGTGCAGAATAATTCGAATTAGATGAGCGCAGATAATTATTTTGTAATTTATTTGCCGTTTTTATGAGTGGGGTCTTAGTAGGGCAGCCTCCATCCGACCCTTATCTGGAAAACTTAATCGGCCCTGATCATGCGCTGCGTTACTTTCCTGCAAGGCCCGTATAAGGGGCCTTAGATTTAAATCCGGCTACCACGCTAGGGCCTGATATTCCCCGCAGCTGAATTTCTATTCGGGATCTTGATCAGCGGTCACAACTCATCTAGCAGTCTAAATATCTACTTTTTGCCATTTCCGGAGTCTGGTAGGGTTAAATTTGTATGTAGTTTTAATACGCAATACTCCTATCAACTTGATAGACTCCGTGCGGATCGGCCCAGCTTCTTACGTTCAACGGAGGGTCAAAATTTCGACTCGGTTAGCTGGTCGTTCGTGAAATTCATGCACTGAGAAAAATAAATGCGACAACTTGCTGAATATAGTGAGTTCTACTATAAAAATAATGAAACGTGCCATAATTTAGTTGCTACATACATTATTTATTGTTACAGCAACCATAAAAACATAGTTGTCGTCTCAGGGAAACATGTGTATAGTTGAACTCACCATCAATTTTTTTGGGTGTGCGCTGCAATGACGCAGTGTGCGACCTTGCGTTTTATTCTATCATTTTTCTAACGCGGATGGAAAGTTTCCGCTAGATTATCCAGAGCCCTTCATATATCCACAGAGGAGCAAAAGAAAGCGGCATCAAGGGTGTTGGAGTAGTTCTCTCTCTGCACTTGGTGCAGAAAGAGAATTCGAAAGCCGCCGTGGATATCCTGCTTAGTTCACGGCTGTACACAGCGTGGTATTACTGTATATAAGCCTATATAAGTATAGTGAAACTCTTCGTATAAGTGGAAGTAGTGCAACGGATATAACACCGGCAGAAGTGTGTGTATGTGTGGGAACTAGTGTAAGGGACGTTGCGCGAGACTGAATTTTAAATTCTCGAGAAACGGAAAAGCGAGTAAGTGGGTAGGTACCCACTGGGTCGTCGACATATCCGATATTCGCATCCGCACACGTACTATGCACCGCTCCGCGACTCTTCGCAGAGTTTCCAGCAACGTACCTTTTCCTTTCCTTCGCGTCTTCTTATATTCCGTACATTTTTTGTGATAACTCTCTAGCTCGTCAAGTTAACTCTTCCGTCGCCTTAAGACCTGTTCACCTTATCCACTGAGTACCAAGTGCTTCTCCTGAAGCAAATGAAAACTTGCTAGCCCATCCCCTCCTTAAAATCGTCCTGTTTCGATGATTTTTCTTCGCGGCGAACTCCGAGCTTTCACTCTGTATCTCCGCTCTACCTCTGCTACGACGACGACTTCCTTTTCTCTGGGTTTTTTCATGGAGGAAAAAAACGGCACTCTACCTCTAAACCGCGCTGCCGGACAACTGCTTGATTAATTAGTTATACTCTTTTTTTCTTCATTTATTCTTTGTACACTTCTCACTCAGTACAAATGTCTCGTTTTACGCTAGACAAACTTCAGCTTCTACTTATGCGAGGAGTTAATCCAATACCGTTCGTGACCGTTGTCCCTAATATGACAGTATGGCTGCAGATGCTCTAGAATGTCATTTTTCTAGAAAGGTGAACTCATCGCACCGTCGAATGGCATGGCCGCGACGGGGAACACGACAACCTTTCCCATAGTAATTATTAAGGGGACAAAACCAGTCTGCAATGCAGTTTCTGTGCAGATACGGCAGGACAAGATGCCCTGTATAGAGATTGTGTAAAACGGACATGAACGGTACTCGGAGTTTTTCGCCTGGGACACACATCGTCTAGTCCTGCATTATTCTGCTGACGTAATCGCATTTCGTGGTTAAAAATTCATGTAATAAAGAGAATTTTTTGTTCATTAGAATATTCTATTTTTCATACGATTTTTCAGGAACATTGTGGTTGTACTACATTAATAATCATATTCAAAAGTTACAATATCTCCATCCTACGATTATTTGCAATTAAAAAGTTGCTATAGTTATAAGAGAAATAAATAATTGAAGTTGATTAACCTTAAATTTATAGTCAACAGCGTATTTCAATTTTATTTTCTGTCTTGCTCAAATTAATCCCCCATTGTGTATAACTTATGGAAGTTAATTCTAAGAAATATTTTATTTTTCTTTCTTATACACTGAGAAAAAAGCATATCGTTGATTTAACTATTTCACATGATAAAACGAATATAGGAAGGCTTGCAATGTTTTATGGTTGAAGCGATGATAATATGGTTCAATAACCGATACTTGCAAGGTTATTGGAAACAAACGTTGAAATCGTATATGCAACGAAACGGCATATTTGAAACGATTAGAATAGTTTTTGAAACTATTATCATTTCGATGATTGCTACTATAATTATATTTGCTAAAACCATAAAAAATAGACGTTCCTCCTGGGAATTATATTAAGGGTTCATCCAACTATTTTCTTATATTTGCTATAACCATAAAATATAGACGTTCCTCCTGGGAATTATAGTTTATGGTTAGATTATCGTCGGTCTAACTATATTTTTATTTAAATTACCAGATATTTCTCTCAGTGTATCTACCTACAAAATCCTGCAGCGATTATCGTAACCGAACAGTAATCATTCTATGAGTGAGCTAAAAAGCTGCGTAACGCTAACAGATGCCTACAATTTGTTGATTACAAGAAATAACTTTATTAAATTATTGTTTATGATAGGGGCAAGGCACACCAAGAGAGAAAAAATAAAGGGGCGTTAAAGCGTTGCTGCTAACCGTCTTCTTCTATATATTTTCATTTAATAACAACAGTAATATAATCTGACGAGGGAATTCTGAATTTTTTCAATTATTTATTCGAAGTTTACGTATTTAACTGAAGTGCCCTATAATGGAATATAAACGGCGATGGATTTGCAAAAATATGAACTGGTAAGTGACATTTTTTTTATAGAAATAGACTCTCAATTAATTTTCAAAGGATAATCCGTAATTAAAAAAGAAATTTCATGCCCCATGGTTCATTCTATTTCTCGGCAGTTGCTATCCGAATTCATCACTCAGATTTTCGGTAATCTCGACAGTTTAACTCTTTGTTGGCATTGACGCAATGGTGCATCAATATGCTATCGGCGGCGGATTCAGCGAGCAACTCACGAGAAACAAAATATGCTATTGCACATTTGAATCGGTACAAAAATAATTGACATTGCTCTGTTTACTTTTTGTACCACTATCAATATTTGACTCTCTTTCTTAACGCAGTATGCTTGAATGTACTAAATCGACGTACACCCTCATTCAAATAGATTTATCGTTAGATCACCAAATATCTAGAATCTTCAATAATTATAGATTCAGTTATATAAAATATATTTACAGTAACCAAAAAATTTGTTGTACCAACAAAAAGTTCGTTTGAACGCCGATTTAGTTCACTCGAACATTTTTTTTCTCAGTGTGGCCTGTAACTCTTGATAATGAATGCAATTAACTTAAAAAATCCATGTGTAAAATGTTGCTCTAATTTAACTAGTGTAAAACAAAGTGCTTATCTCAATCGATCTACCGTGACTAAAGTATTCTTGGCACGGATATAAATGTGTAAAGCGTAAACAGAATTTCAGCCGATAATATAAAATTCAGGACGGACGACAGATTGTATTGTTTTTCTGTTTACGAAGAGGGCAAATGCGGTGTGAGGCAGCGGAGACTGTTCAGTCAATCGAGACACGGACACGTCCACCTCCTCGGTAACGTGTAAGCGCGCTGGAAGCCGGAGCACGGACCGCGATGGCATCTTTTTCTACGGGAAGCCGTTCTCGGAAATACGGAATGTACAACCGGGAGCTGCATCTTTAATCGATCAACGAATCGAATGGATGAACTACTCGAGCTTGCCGCGTCGAGCCTTCGACTCGAGCGTCGAGTTGTGCGGCCAACAAACGTGTCTTTGTTTGCTCGCCGCAGCTTCAACGAATTTAATTGATCTGTCGGTTCGCGTGGATAGGTCGAATGAGAGAGTCGAACGGAGGAACCTTTTTCTTCAATGATTCCCGGGCAAATCAGAGGGGTAATAGGAAACTCCTTCACAGTTTTCGAGTTCATTAGCCTTCATGACGAGGAGATTCTTTTCAGAACATATTAGGTTACATAGTAGCTATTAAGTCAAGTGCAGTAGAACTGTGCACAATTCAAGGACTTCACTACCAAAAACAAGGATTTATTTGTGAGAATCTCGAAATTACTCATGAGGAAAAAGATTAAAGATACGAAGAAATTGTAATACGATAGAAAAATGAAAATTTGGCGTATTTCAATTCGGTGCAAACACAGAGTAATTATTTACGATAAGACCTTTTTATAATTCATGAATAACAGCGCTATAAATATCATTTTATATGTGTCTTTTTCTGTTAAGTGTATTTTCTTTTTGTGCATTTTTCAATTCTGTATAATTTTTTGCAAAATTGAGTCCGCACTCATATTTTTTAACTTTTACAATTTTCAAATAATCTGCCGTATTATTGTTGTTGTTTCAATTTGTATATGTTGACTTAATAAAAATATCGCGGTTTCTCTCATGATATTGATGAATTTATAAAGCACATCCTTCCATAACGTACACTATAATGTTCACAATATTATTTGTACTTTTAACTTAGATTGTTGACGGGCGTAAGAAACATCAAAAGATGGGGTAGCGTCTTGACGCCAAGTTTGTTATTATTTAGCAATGGAAAATATGTTAATAATTAGTTGATAATTGTATAGCTAGTATGCAGAGAGCTGAGTCCGGCAAGACATTAGATCTGAGACAGATCTGGCTAATATCAGCCGGACCTATGACCCGGCATATCTTGTCGATGTGTGATTATATTACGAGTCTCGTTCTCAAGATTACATCGTAGTACCGCCTACTTCCATACGTAAGTGTCACGAATATTTAGAGCTTCAGCGAAAAATCGCCAGCTAGCCTGGCGCTGCGGACGTTCCCTTGTTCAAATCATAACCGTTTTCGTGCGTGAAAGTGTGTAGTGTGTAGTTGTGTGGAAAGTGTGTAGTTTTCGTGCGTGAAAGTTGTTAAGGTTTGGAAAACCGAAGAATCATGGGAAAATCTCACAAGAGAAAGAAGAATAAGGACCATAAGGATGATAAATTCATGAAGAAGTTAAAGAAGTTGGTGGATGCCATGCCCGGTAGTTCCTCGGACTCTGATCCGGAGGATTCGAGACACGCGGCTCGAACGACTACGCCCTTACGTATGGTTGCGTCAGTCGTTAAAAATGTAAATCGCAGTGATCATGGAATAGCACAGAGTTCTCGAGGTATTTATATAGTTCGTATTGGTTATTTATCCGGACTGATATGACGGCTATGCCGTACGTATGCCAGTTCTTAGACAATTGTCTTGGGTCTTACATACATAACCTATAAGGTTCGAGTGAGAATTGCTCGTGAAGGCTTGGCGGCTTTGCCGTACGAAGATAGGCTCGCAGAGCTCTATCTTGAGTCAATTGTGTTTTCTGTTTACATTATCTGTTTTGGTTATCGCATATTTTGTATATATAATAACCTTAGACTCGGCGGCCTCGTCCGTACGAAGGAAGGCTCTCAGAGCACTTCCTTGAGTCGACTTACACGTTTTTGCCTTTTTTATTAATGGTGTAATGTGTTTATTGTGAGTCTTGGCGGCTTGGGTCGTTCGAAGATAGAACCAATATATGGGCTATCTGATTAGCACTATGCCTGTTACGCTTATAAGCAGTGCTATTAGCTGAGTCTATCAGGGTTTAATATTTGCAGGTTTATCACCAGGGAACATAGGAAATATTCCCCCTATGTCAGCGAGTGAATATTCGCTGGAAGCTAAAGAGCAGGATTTGAGTGCATCTACGGATCAGCCTTTAAGTGTGGATGCGTTTCAGGCCTCGAACGAGTCAGTGCAGACGTTCGATGAGGAAACGTTGCGTATTTTAGGTGTTGATTTAAATACGAATGCACCAGAGCTACAGTTACACCCAACTTTGGCGTCAAATTGGGAGAAATGGATTTCGAGTGGCCTTAAGAAGGAAGAGCAAGACGAGTTATTGGGCAAGTACGCTCGTATTGGCAATTGTCGTTTAGAAGCGCCAAAATTAAATGCAGAAGTGGCTTCATCTCTTTATGAAACTGCTGTCAAGAGGGATAAATACCTGAAAAACGCCCAAAATATTCGCGGTTCGGCTATGGCCGCATTGGGTACAGGAATTTCAATGCTATTGAATCCTAAAGAAGAGGGCATTGATGAATATCAGCTACTGGAGTGCTTGGCTGACGCTGGTAGACTACTAGCAAATGCGCACCGTCTCGATACAATAACGCGGAGGGCGTTTATTGCGCCTTCTATGGATAAGAAAGTTAAATTAATGCTGGATGAGACTAAGCCAGACGAATTTTTATTCGGCGAGAATTTGTCGGAGAAAATAAAAACGGCGAAGTCCATTGAAAAGGTGGGCCAAGAATTAAAATCTCAGCCGTCAGTATTTAAGCAGTCTCTCCGTAACTCTAACTCGGGAAACTGGAAAGGCCCGTCGGCCAACTCAAATCGAGGGGGATCGCAGGCGGGCTCAAATTACAGAGGATCGAAGAAATTCGTCAGATTTCAACCGAAGTCGAATCATTCCTATCAGAATCGGGATCGTCAACGCTTCCAGAGTCAGAGTCGCAAGCCGACCTCGCACAGGGGAAGAACCTAGAGGTAACTAGAGCGGCTGGGCGTCTTAAGGATTTTATCTCGCAATGGGAGAGAATCACAAGAGATCAATTCATTTTGAATTGTGTAAGAGGATATCGAATAGAGTTTGCCGAGCCGGTGTATCAGACGCATGCACCGCCGCCTCCGCTTTTTAGTTCACTGGTGGATCGTGAATGTATGAAATTAGCAATCGGGAAATTGTTAAAATTAGGCGCAGTTAAAACTTGTGCACCCTATGAGGGCCAATTTATATCGTCATATTTTTTAGTCCCGAAGTCAAACGGTTCGATGCGATTTGTCTTGAATTTGAAAAAGCTTAATTATTTTATTTCCACACAACATTTTAAGTTGGAAGATATTAGAACCGCAACAAAATTAATTTCTCGAGACCATTTTATGTGTATTTTAGACTTGCAAGACGCGTATTTTTTGGTGTCTATGCATAAGGAAAGTCGGAAGTATTTACGGTTCGTTTTCGACGACATCCTCTACGAGTTTGTGTGCCTCCCGTTCGGGTTATGTACGGCTCCGTTCATCTTTACAAAGATTCTTAAACCAGTCGTTAATTATTTAAGAGGAAAGGGTTTTCTTTCGACCGTTTATCTCGATGATATTTTGTGCATTGGTTCTGACTTTATAGCATGTCAGAGGAACGCAGAAACCACTATTAGAGAGAGCTACAGTCTTTGGGTTTTTTGATAAACTATAAAAAGAGTTGTTTGACTCCTAGAAGTAGTTGTGTCTTTCTAGGTTTTATTATTAATTCTCGAAATATGACTTTGGAGCTGCCTGAGTTAAAAAGGAAGAATATTTTTAAATTGATTAACGACTTTAGTAATCGCGTTTCTTGTACGATTCGAGAGTTTGCTTTCTTTATCGGGAAGTTAGTCGACTGTTGTCGAGCGATCGAATATGGATGGTTGTATACCAAACGTTTTGAACGTGAAAAATATTTTGGTTTATTAATTAGCGGGGGCGATTATGACGCACGTCTCGAGCTATCCGCTGGGTTGCAGGAAGATTTTAAATGGTGGCGAGAAAATATTTCAAGGGCAGTTTGTACGATCAAACGTTTTCGGTTTGTTAAAGAAATTTTTTCGGATGCGTCAAAGTCAGGCTGGGGCGCCTTTTGTGGTGACGATGGTGCTCACGGGTTTTGGTCTGATAGAGAAAGGTTTTTGCATATAAATCAGTTGGAGCTTATTGCTGTGTTAATGGCTCTCGAATGTTTCGCAAAAAATTTGTATAATTGTGAAGTGCTATTACGAGTTGACAACACTACGGCTATCGCCTACGTTAATCGTATGGGAGGTGTGCAATATGCGAGTTTGCACGCGGTGGCTAGTAAGATTTGGCAGTGGTGCGAACGTAGGAAAATCTGGGTTTTCGCGGCTTATATAGCGTCTAAGGAGCATATAGAAGCAGACAGGGAATCGAGAGTCAAAAATATTGATACGGAATGGGAATTGTCGAAGCCGGCGTTTGAGTCTATCATATCAAAATTCCATCACCCATTGTTAGATTTGTTTGCTTCGAGAATTAATACAAAATGTGAAGTCTACTGTTCTTGGCACAGAGACCCTGACGATTATGTTATTGATGCGTTTACTCTTGATTGGGGAAAGGATTACTTTTATGCGTTTCCACCTTTCTCATTAGTCCTAAGATTTTTAAGAAAACTTATAGCTGATCACGCTTCTGGTATTGCGGTTGTGCCCAATTGGCCATCGCAACCATGGTATCCCGTATTTCTGGGCCTTGTAGTAGGAGAACCAATCATTTTCGCTCCCTCTAAATCGCTTTTAATATCTCCTTGTAGGTCTGTCCAGCATCCGCTACACAAATCCTTGGGATTAATAGCAGGGAGATTGTCCGCGAAGCGTATCGCAGGAAAGGATTCTCGGATTTAGTAACCGAAGTTTTGTTGGCATCTCTCGCTGAAGGTACTTGGAAGCAGTACATGGGGCCCATTCAATTATGGGTGTCTTACTGCCGAGAGACGAAGATTGATATGTATAACGCAGATGCAGGCGACATTTTAGAATTTTTGCAAAGACGATTTGATTTGGGAGCATCTTATGGTACTTTAAACTCGATGCGATCGGCAGTGTCTTCAATTTCCTCAAAGGATGTGACTCACAATCAAATTATTAAAAGATTTTTTAAGGGCATATTTCGGCTTAGACCAATGAAACCTAGATATGACGAAACATGGGAGGTGAGCACGGTTCTTTCATTTGTATCGAATTTTTATCCCCTCGAAACATTGAAAATTCAACAACTATCGGAGCGTTTAGTTATTTTATTAGCTCTGGGAATAGCACATCGAGTACAGACGTTTTCCCTCATGAAACTCGATAATATTTTTCGTTCACCCCAAGGGTTTGAAATAAGAATCGCAGACATTATTAAAACTTCGCGTCCAGGTGCTTTTCAGCCTTTATTGATACTGCCATATTTTAGAGAAAAACCGACGCTCTGTATTGCGAGTACGTTAGAAAAGTACTTAGAAGTGACAAAACCACTTAGGGGAAACTGTAAGAGTGTGCTGATCACATCGAGGAAACCACATTCAGCGGCTAGTACACAGACGATTAGTCAGTGGATCCGGACGGTGCTGGCAAAAAGTGGCATTGGCCATAAGTTTACCGCGCATAGTACGCAACACGCGTCGACGTCAGCTGCCTTAGCTAAGGGTATTGATATTACGGCGATAAGAAATACCGCTGGGTGGTCCAAGGACTCCCAAGTATTTGCCAAGTATTATAACCGGCCGATAAAGTCGGGCAGAAACGACTTTGTGGCAATTGTGTTTGATTAATTTTAGTTTGTTGATCTAGAATCCACTGTTCTTTTTGAGAGTTGTGTTTTTTTTTGCCCTCGGGCTTTTGGAAAATAATAAAAGCGTTTATCTCTGAACATCTACGATGTAATCTTGAGAACGAGACTCGTAATATAATTAATCGATCATCCCACCCTGGGAATGATTCTGATCATTTTGTTGTTTCCCTCCCTTCATTTTTTATTGACGGATTACTTTTATTATTTTTATTTCCGTGGAGGTTGCTTTAAACAATACGATTTGAACGTCCGCAGCGCCAGGCTAGCTGGCGATTTTTCGCTGAAGCTCTAAATATTCGTGACACTTACGTATGGAAGTAGGCGGTACTACGATGTAATCATCTCGAACGAGACTCTACATATAATTACGATCGAACTTCACTCGGGTAAGTTCGTTTGATCGATTAATTCCGCCGTGATTTGGCTGGTACGCAGTGAACCAGATCTGGCAGAATGGATTGAAATGAGATCTGACCCACATCCGTTGAATACCAGGTGAACTGGATCCGGCGAATCGCATTGACATACCTTACTAGTTCCTGAAAAGGCCCGGATGACAGATCAGGCTGCCTGATTTTCATTTCTGCTCGGGATATTATTGCGATGAGAGAAAGCTCATTTTGTTTATGGAAAAATGTTTTACCGATTGAAGACCTAGATTTTTTACAGTATCAATTATCCAAAAGTTATAACGATTTGCGTCCCTGGTGCCGGTTTAGGTTAGGATAAATAAACTATTATAACTTCTTAACGACTAATAATATTGAAAAAATGCGAAGATTAATTGATTGAGCATCTTTTAATAAACAACATGAGCTACAACACGTCATAATAAGATTAATGTAATGGTTTATACTTTATTATTTAATATTATATTCCGGTCGATTTTCTTTCAAAACCTGGGTATGAGAGCTAAAAAACCAACGCCTTCGTTATTTTATACAAAAGAGTGTCTTTATTTCCGAGAACCGCAATAATATTTACATATTAATAACAATGGCTTGAGTCACCCTTAAGAACAGTTTATAAAATCATGAAAAATTATAGATACACTTTTCTAAATCCAAATAATGACAAAAGATACTTTTTAGGTTATATGTGTTAATGCGTTTTTCCTTCCCGAAATAAAAATAAAGGATATATTCTGAGTGCAATTGTACTATTTTTCAAAATATACGAGGATTTTATATATGATTGGTATTTTAAAGGATATTTTAAAGAATGGTTGTTCCTCGCATTATGCATATATTCTCTATTCGTCGTTAGGGTTAGGATAGAGCTGAGGAACACACAAGCAGAAATTTGTTCTGGCTGAGATCCGGGCCTCATCGCGTTTTCCTTAAGGTAATGTGACACATGTTCGAAAACTGCAATCGATATCGAAAACTGTAATCAAATCTACTCAAAGCCGGTTAATATTTCAGACAAAAGCAAATTAGCTTTGACTTCGTCTATCTACGACGGAGTAAAACCTATTTTTTTTTCATCTAAAATATTAAGCGCCACTGAGTAGTTTTGATTACAGTTTTTTATACCGATTGCAGTTTCCCAGCAGTTTTCGAACATGTGTCACATCACCTTAAGGGGGCGTCCATTAATCACGTGATGCGTTTTTATCAAATTTTTTACCCCCTCCCCCCCGTTCGTGATCAGCCGTGATATTTTGATGAACCCCTTCGCCCCTGGCTAGTTATCACGTGCTGTTTTCGTTACCCGACAGATGAAAAAAGGATAAAATATAAAATAAATACCTCATACAATTTATACTGTTTTAATTATATTTTAGTTTCATACAATTCACAATCCGCTTATGTAATATTTGCTTATTACTAACTTTGGTATCGTCGGACAGATCTCATATTAAAAGTAAATAAGTGACTAGTATCCGAAGCAATCACTAGTTTGCCACTAGTCATCGGCTACCCACGAATTCTCGATACTCCTTTACACGCTTACAAAAGCTTCATCTTGGAACGTATTACTTTCAACTTGCACGTCCTCCAACTCGTCTTCGTCGTTCTCTTCGTCACTAACCCTTTCAATGCTTTTTTAATTTTTTTTGTGCAGAGTTTTGTGGACAGCAACGGCTTTTTGTGTACAAAAGTATTGCCCACATTCTTGGCATGTACTAACCGCGAGAAATTGAGTATTTGACTGTAGACTCGGACAATACAATGCGCATTTCTTGGAACTGCGAAACGATTTCGAATCATCAAAATCTACTCGGTAATATCAGAAAACAATGTATCGACAAATGTACGTGATTTTGACCCAAGACCCCTCCCCTCCCCCATGTGATCATTCATGATGATTTTCAGTACCCCCCCCCTTCCAGATTCTCACGTGATTAATGGACGCCCCTTAATTAGTAATCGGGCCCGGATTTGGCGGCTCTATTCGGTCCTGATGTGGCATGTAACGCCATTTTTGATCTGGCCGCGATCAGGCTACAAATCCGGGTGTTATCAGGCTGCTAGTCCGTCCACTAACAGGCCCCCAATCCGACCGCGATCAGGCTCCTGATCTGGTCCATAGTAAACAATAAGAAGGTCCAATAAACATGAAACGCATAACGCCAGTTTAATTATTGGGAGTTTGTTCTGGTACCATACATACATGGTCGTGGAAGCTTTAAAAATGAAGTTTTACTTTTTTATTTTTTAGCTAACCAAATTGACATATAAAGGTCTGATGATGTCAAACAAATTGCCAAATAATGGGGCTGTTTTGAATAATGGAACTCTCTTGCAGATCCATAATATATACAAATCTTAAGACGAAAACAGAATAAAAATAAAAAGAACAGTGTGGAATGTTAAAAAATCTATGTATCCATGCAACACGTCAATTTAAAAAATGTGACGCGTAAAAAAAAAATGCAACGTCGAAAAATGTTTACAATAGAATTAATCAACCGTAAAATTATGATTATGGATATAAGTGTTGCAGTCGCCGAGAAAATATATGCTGTTTCCCTTATACATGAATAACTGTGTGAGACACATACATAAAAATACAACTACTTGTTATCAATAGTGTTACAATAATAAACGATATTATACAGAAAACATCTCTCATTTATTTATTGTACAACGGTAATGCCAGATATGCCCTTCCAGTACTCTGATATTCTTTAAGTCAACCAGATTTGAATATTCAAATATTCTGGCCAAAAGCGGGGCCGCATCTGGGTACCCTGACCAGAAGTGCCAACCAATGCCTGATTCCAGCATGATATGGAAAACTTTAGTCTAACCACATTGGAAATGTTGTACCTGTATATGATCTCGGCGGGATCAGGACCTCATTTAGATAACCGGAACAGGAATGCCCGGTCGGTGCCTGATCGCGGCCTGATGGGGAATGTTTCAGGCTAGCCAGTTTTCACATGTTATACCGATACATGATCCGGGCAGAACCAGGACCTTATTTGGCTAGCCTGAACGGGCAAGCCTGACCGATGCCTCATCCGGACCTGATGGTACTTCAGGCAATTTGAATTAATTTCTGCTCGGGCAGCTGTGTAAAGGAATGAACGAGGGTCATGGAACGAAAAAGTAACTACATTTAAGATGAACGAGAGATACGATGACTACTGTAAAAACACGTGGAGACCGCTGGTATTGACCGTTAGAATGCGAACTACATAACAGCGAGAAAATATACCAAAGGATGTCTGTCGCTTTTTGTCGAGCGTTGTATTCTCTACGGCACAGACTACAACCTAGAATGCGTCTCATGTTACTAACGAAGTCGCACACTGAGATCGATGATCCCGGCCGTCCGTTCACTGATGCGAAGCCCTTGTTGCTGTTGCTGACGCTTCCGATAGCGAAGGGTCGAATTGCAATGTCTATTAACGATCAGGTTATACAATAAAGGAGACACTAATGAAATATTATTTTTTCCCCTTGTGACGGCTTTACTTTTTTCTGGCTTACAATTTGTTTTTATAGTAAAAAAAAAAAGAATGTTAAGTGTTGTCCTCAAATTTTAAACAAAAAAACAAATATTCTTTTAGCTGTTAGCAAAAAAAACTTGTAAAAAATCCTATAAAATCGATTGTTCATACTAGTTTTCGGACCGCTACAAAAAATGGCCATATCCGAATATAACGAATTTTAGAGAGAGTTTTATTTTGTAGATATCACGTTTTATACTTTCTATTTTTTTGTTTTTTTTGCGGAGTCAGATATTTTTCTATATTTCAACGTGAGAATTTTTCTATATAGTCGTGACACCGTTAGGAACAATCCATCGCATGAGATTTTCCATATGTTTTTTTTATCAGAATAAAAAATGAAACGCTTTCCGCCCGGAATCGATTGAGCCGGGAGCTTCTTTTCCGAGCGGCAGTCCGTTAGAAATTCATTTGGTACACTGAGAAAAAAATGCCGTCAGAGTAACCATATTTTTACTATAAACTATGTTTCCCAGAGAGGACGACAATGTTGTTATGGTTATCGTAACCAATAAAAATATAGTTATCACGTGCCATATTTTCGTAGTTATGTCAACTATTTCTGTATGTTAGTGGCAACTATTCGTCCTTTTACTATTTATAACGTATTTTAAATCATTGTAGAACAAAGGCATGTAAAATATATAGTTATTTTCCAGTCATGTTTATTTATTCCTATCATCCTGTATAGTCAATGATGATGATGTCCATAGTTCAACATACTTACTATTTTTGCACGATTCACAATACTTTTGTGTACTATAACACAAACATGGTGGAGCGCGAACGCTTCTATGTGGATTTATATACCATGTGAAATGAGTTCCTGTGAATAGTATGTTTTACATTTATTATGGTCCACACTCACTATCGATTTCGTTGATAAAACGAAGTGTGTATGGCAATAAGTCTTTTGTATATAATTACAAGTAATATCTAATATTTATATCTTTACTATATTCACTGATAGTAGTGAATATAGAAGAGCAGGATGTCGGCTTAGAGTGACTTTTTTTCCCAATACTCACTGTCGCCGCTGCTCAGTTGCGAGTCGGACGTTGGAGTTAGACAAAAATAAGAAGTGACGAAGATTGAATATTCCACCTCTTATATAGGGGCCAGATGACAATTCGCTTGCGAGAAAGTCCTATCCCGCTGGCCATCTATCGGAAGCGAGGGAACTAGGCAGCACGTGAGACTTGCATCATGGACGCTTGTAATAATGCATAGTATTCGCTGCAATATTTTATTGTTATATTCAACATCAATTTTTTGTCCGCAAGAGTCCATGATGCTAATATCTCGCACTGCCTAGTTCCCTCGGTTCCGATAGATGGCCAACGGGATAGAACTTTCTCGCGAGCGAATTGTCATCTGGCCCCTATATAAGAGGTGGAATATTCAATCTTCGTCACTTCTTATTTTTGTCTAACGCCGACGTCCGACTCGCAACTGACCAGCGGCAACAGTGAGTTTTGGAAAAAAATTCGCTCTACGCCGATATCCCGCTCTTCTAAATTCACTACTATCAGTGAATATGGTAAAAATATAAATATTACATGTAATTACAAACAAAACACTTTTTGCCATACACACTTCGTTTTATCAACGAAATCGAATGTGATGGTAGACCATGATAAATATAAAACATACTATTCACAAGAAGCCATTTCACATGGTATATAAAACCATATCGAGTGGCACATGCCGCCCAAAGATGGCGATAGCCAGGAGAAAAGAAGAAGAAGAAGAAGAAGAAATCCACATCCAAGCGTTCGCTCTACACCATACCTTTGTTATGATACACAAAAGTATTATGAATCTAGCAACAAATAGTAAATATGTTGAACTACTAACCGATCTCATCATTTAATATACTGGATGATAGGAATAAATAAACATAATTAGAAAATGACAATGAATTTTATATGCCTTTATTATTCTACAACCGTTCAAAATACTCTATAAATAGTAAAAGAACGAATAGTTGCAACTCACATAAAGAAATAATTAACATAGCTACGAAATATGGTACATAGTAACTATATTTTTAGTGGTTACGATAACCATACACTGAAAAAATGCATGTGACAAACACGTAAAATATAGTGAGTTCTACTATACAAATAGTTATTCGTATCATAATTTAGTCGTTGGTTACAATATTTATTGTTGCGGTAACAATAAATCATTACCGTCCTCTCAGGGCAACATATGTTATAGTAAAAGTATGGTTACTCCGACCATATTTTAAGTAAAAAAGTTAAGTAAAAATATGGTTACTCCGACCATATTTTTCTCTCAGTGTTGATTTTATAAATGTGTTAAATATATCATAATTTTATTGTTACAGTTTTAACGATAAGTTATAGTATTCTTAAGTGTGGCGCATATTTAGATTCACTATCCCAACTGCACAGTTTCCTTAACTTCACGACAATAGTTCGGTAAACCATATAAAAGCTGATTCAACTATAAAATATGGTTCCACATATTATACATTTTTTACTATGGTATTATTGTTGGAAATACCATGGTCTTTTTTTTCAGTGTACTCCCCTCTCCTTTCCTTCAAGGTCAAATATACCTTTTGCGCAAAAAAAAACTTCCTTTTTTCCCAAACGGTCAATAGGAGAAACTGTGTCGAATGAGACAATATCATATTAAACATTTTTAAATGTTCGAGCTACACTTACAGATTATACATAATACATTTTAATCTACGCAATTAATATGGTGGTCCTGAGAGTCATTATCGAAATACTAATAATCCTAATAATATTGTTATGAATATAGAGATTAGGCTTTATAGGAACACACGGTATGACGATCGACAAACAAATACTTGATATACTTCACAGTGAACGTGCCAGAAGAGAATCTTGACAGGACTTTGACTGCGAGCAGACGTGCGAGCGACAGCGATCAAGATAAATAGAACTCTTTGTAATTGTAATATCCGCCCCACAAACAAATATCCGATTTATTCATTCGCTCGGTCGTAACAATATAATAAAATAGTACCTGATCAATAACGATATTACTGCTGGACCAACTATAAACCGTGTAAATTATTTCGAGAGCTACAAGTCCAGATTTTATTACTCAATTTTGGTATATTGTTCACCATCTATTGATTGATCTATATATGTTGATTTATGTATTATTCACATTGGCAAAACGTCGTTACTGTCCTGTTTACAACTTCTATATGTCGGCTGCAGGTTTCAATGTATGAGCAATCGAATATCATCGCATCTGGCTTTTATCTCAAATGCAGCACAATAGTCGCTGGGATGAATTCAATCGCTGTGCAGTTCAAACGTCAAGTGATTCGATGAATAAACAATGAATAAAAAACATAAATATGGCTATGGTAAACTGTACAGAGTAGAGCACAATTTTTCCAGAATACCCAAATGAATCTCTAACATTTTTTCACTCGAAATATTGCTAAAATATGACGATGCGTGTTAATACAACGCATTCGATAAATATTTATAAAATTATATGTCCCGGTCATTTTCGAAATACCTTTTGTTTATTAGTAATATATAGCAATAAACATTAACAAACGGGTCAATATTGTCGATTGAATATACGTAGACGGTACGCAATTTCCGAAATCGCTTTAATAAAAACAAATGCATATTGCGAACGGTGTCCTTTTGACCTTTTTCAGCGTATACATTCGAAAACTATATATAAACAAAAGGTTTTGGTTTAATTTCATTAATAAGGCAATTTCATTGTGGATTCTTCACATATACAGTCCTGAACAAAAGTTTGATTCATTCGAATCTTAATAACTATAATGCCATAAAGTAAGTAATAAATAGGTTAAAAATAGTTTAGAAAACTTTGCTTTTTCTTTCAACGAACCAAATGCTCGGCTTTTTTAAAAATTAGGAACAAAAGATCTTCCGGTTTTGAAATGGCCAATTATGAGAAATTTCTAAGGCTTTGTGCTGAACCTTCTTGTGTGAACAATAGAACCTTTCTACGAAAAACGCAAAATTCGCGGTTCTCAACTTTTTTACAAAATAAAAAAGTAAAATAAAGAATCATAAAAATATTCTTTGGGAAATAATATTCATTGGTAAAATTAGTAAATTATTATTTCAAAAACAAAAAAATGTTTTCAAAAAGTTTGTTTATCTATTTATTTTTTTCTCTGATTTATAAACAAGTGTTTCGCATTATTATTATATAAACACGAAGTAGTTCACTTCGAATATAATCAACAAAGTTTTGATTGCTATTTTTATTAAATTAATAATATCTGCATTAAAACTCAATTTTTAAATGGAAGAACTGACTCTATTTTGATTTATCAAAATTCGTGTTAACTTGAAAATTTCGTTGTGAAATTTATTCGTATCGAAAATATCGCGAATGTTGCAAGCTCTTTTTTTCATAAATTTCGTCTAGCAAGCCCATTAAGTTTCAGCGCTCAATGCTATTACCATAAAAAGGAATGCAGCGTTTGCGATCCGCCCCAGCGCATCGAACAGAGAGCTGCTCTGCGGTAGCCTCATTCGC
This sequence comes from Ephialtes manifestator, assembly GCA_963970395.1. Lineage (NCBI taxonomy): Eukaryota > Metazoa > Arthropoda > Insecta > Hymenoptera > Ichneumonidae > Ephialtes > Ephialtes manifestator. The sequence continues at coordinate 21,290,882 of OZ019969.1, forward strand.
GAAAGCTCAGTTGAGACTCATTCAGCACACCCGGCCAATACTGAGATAAAGAGGACAGCACAGCATCAGCGAATGAGACAGAGGAGGCAGCGAGAGACAAACGAGCCAGTTCTTTTTACGGCGGCAGCACGAAACGATGGAATTGTACTCGTGCTTTTGTTTTATCGCGTTTACAGAGTGTAGTTGTAGGCAGTGGGTAGGCATCTAGTTCACCAACTACTCGCGGCCGCACGGACCGCTGTGAGGACGGAATTTACCGGTAGGTGGCATGTGCCTATGCACCTCAGAGAAAGGGCAGCAACACGCCAGCAATATGAGAAAGGGAACTGGTGCGACAATCCTCGCTTGTGACTATAGACAAAGCCACCCTTTTGACGCGCACAGTATTTAACGGATGACTTTGTCAAAGTAAGCCCCGGATGAAAAGAAGAGAAAATAAAGAAACGAAAGCTGATGCTGGTGCTTTAGTAGCGGTGGCGCTGCGGTTCTCCTGCTGCTCTGCCTGTGCTTGTTCAGCGCCCACATTTCATGTAAACCATTGACTAATTGTACTTTTCTGTTAATATGTTTGCCGGAGTCCGGGTGACAATGAATACAGTCAAGGTGAAAATTGGTGACGAACGAATATGCGGTGCTAAGATTCAGAACCCTGAAACTTTATGTTCCGAAATTTTCCAATATCTAAAAACTCTACAATACATGTCACCGGTAATATTTGGGAGCATTTGCCATAATGATGATGGGAAACGTGAAATAGCAATTAATGTTTCAGTGAATAAGAATTCAAATAATTTTTCGGCTAAATGATTGTGAATTATAAAGAGTATCATTATTTGTTGAGGAAAAACAATTATTCTGTATGTAATGGTACAAATGCTTCTAATGAGTTTCCATGCGAATCGTGCCCTACCACTCCGTAAATAATAGCATAAGCATTTTTTTAAAGGCAAAAAATATGTTAAAACCATTTTAGAGAACTTCTTCCCGAGCAGAAATTTGTTCTGGCTGAGGTGCAGGCCTCATCAGGTTTTTCTTAATTAGTAATATTTCAGGCTACCCAGTTTTGAAATGTTATACCGATACATGATTCGGGGAGGATCAGGGCCTTATTTGGCTAGCCTGAACAGGCATGCTTGACCGATTCTTCATCCGGACCTGATGCTTCAGGTAATTTGAATTAATTTCTGCTCGGGTTAGTTCGTATAGGTGGTAGCAAGCAAAATCACCGTAATTGACGTTGTACATTGTTTAATCGTGACAATCGTGTAAAAATTCTATGTAGAAAAATATAAAAGCCATGTTAATAAAAACAATATTTATGTTCTTTAAATGCGATCGTGATAATCGGGAAATACCTTTTTTATGTTGAAATTCTGTTTTTTTTTTTTTTTTTTTTTTCAATTAAATTCTTCAGATTCGGTTGGGAAAAACCGGGAATACGTTTCTCATGTCGGAATAATTATTTTCGTTAGAGTTTTTTTTCTTTATTCATTTTTCAACTGTTTTACTTTTTCGACTATTTTATGTGGCTTCTTGGAGGTTAACTTGACAAATAAATTACAAATACAAATTTAAGTATATATGAGGGGTGGGACTGAGCACTAGACGCCTGTGCACGGCCTCGATTGAGCACAACCGACTGGACACGATTCAAGTGAGCATGAGCACGACTGAGCACCGCGTCAATCGCGCACGACAGCCCGTGCGACAATTGAGCACCGGAATCGGTACACCGACTCGATCGTGCACGATCGATTGCGCGCAGGTCAACTGTGAACGGGTTCTACTGCGCACCGCTTCGATCACGCACGGCAGCCCCCGCGACAATTGAGCACCAAAAACTTGTACCCTGCGTCGACTGAGCACGACCAACTAAGCACTACTCAGCTGAGCACGATCATGACCGCGCACCGCGCCAGTCGGGCACGACAGCCCGTGCGACAATTGAGCACCAAATATCGGTACACCGAATCGATTGTGCATGATCGACTGCGCGCGGGTCAACCGAGCACGGGTTCGACTGCGCACCGCTTCGATCACGCACGGCAGCCCGTGCGATAATTGAGCACGACCGACTGGACACGACTCAAGTGAGCACGAGCACAACCGTGCACCGGGTCAATGGGGCACGACAGCCCGTGCGACAATTGAACACGTAGCATCAGTGCACCAAATCGACTGCGCACTACCGATTAGGTTCGATTAAACTGCATACGAGTTCGTGCTATATTAGCATATCACTAGTTGGTAAAGAAAAAATTTCGAGAAAATACGAGATATTTCGATAAAAGTGACGGAAATGTCCTTACCATCCGTGTCCCTGACACAGATATTTATTGTTTAATGATCAAATAGACTCTTGTGGCATTCCTTTACTATTCTGAAAAAAGATTATTATTGTTTTTGTCACGGTCGTTGTCGAACATATGCGTTAAGCGTGTTTGACTCTGTATAGTCATAGGAATTGATAAGTGTGTGTCTCGCGGTTTTAGTGTCCTTATCGTCCGCAATTTTCGGGACGATCGCAGTGCCAGACACGGTAAAATAAATAACTTTCTCGGTCGCACCTAATCTAAACGAAAGTAGACATTACGAAATTAACTGGCTTGTTAATTTTTATACCTCAAGGGCGATGGTCCGTTAACAAAGTCCGTTCAGATTTGGGTAAGATTTAATATTATGTTCTTACCATCCAACGCAAAAACTACTCCGTAGAGCCGTAGGTATTTCTGATGGTCTTGATGCCCAGTAGATCCTATTGGCTTCGTGCGTGACCTTCATTCGCGGCCGTTTTGGACAGCCAGCGTTCGAAGCGGCGGAATTGTGCAACAGTTGATAAAAAATTATCACAGTAAAGCATGCTAGCGTACGTTAATTAACAATATTATTTATGTTTTTTTAATAAATCGACACTATGAGTGCGCCAAAAGGGAAGGCCTCAATGCCGTGTTGCGTCGTGAATTGTAAAAACACCTCTGTAAATTCACCAGGTGTACATTTCTACAGTTTCCCCACAGGAAAGATCCAAGTTTCCAAGCAGAAAAGGCGCGAGGTCTGGATTGCCTCCGTTAAACGAAAAAAAAAGTTTCAGAGTTACTGTACGAACTAAATATTCTCTAATCAATAAAAAGTTATAGACTACAATACTGTTACAAGGATTGAAACTTTACAATACTTACTTCCAACTTCACCTTGTACGGTATAGTAGTGGAAGTGTCACTGACGTTTGGCGAATAACGCTGCACTTTATTAAGATACGTTTGTGTGAATCTGTTAACTCCTCCACTCGTCGCACATGGCATACAGATAACGCCTTTCCTTTTATAATACCTTGTGGATTAAAATCAATTGCATGCGTTATGGCCTTGAATCCCGTTCTGATTAACAATTCCATCTTTCAATGCCGTTTTAATGCTGCAGTCAGCTGTCATAAACATAAACACCGGCGAAAAGTGCAAACGACACCGGGCACACAAAAATTTATGTACCCTTTTTACGAAATAAATCGAATAACAAAAAGCTATTACCATAACGAAAATTACAACAAAAAAATACATTAAACAACCTATTTTTTATTTATAACAATACTTTTCCGTTGTTCATTTAATGTAATCGGAAAATCTTCTGTAAACTATATTTTACAATAAGAATCAATACTTTTTTTATATCAACTGTTGCCGAGGTGGGCCACGTGTGCGTGTGCGTGTGCGTGTGCTTGTGCGTGTGCGCGTGCGCGTGCGCGTTTGCGTGTGTGTGTATGTGTATGTGTATGTGTATGTGCGTGTGCGTGTGCGTGTGCGTGTGCGTGTGCGTGTGCGTGTGCGTGTGCGTGTGCGTGTGCGTGTGCGTGTGCGTGTACGTGTGCGTGCGCGTGCGCGTGCGCGTGCGCGTGTGCGTGCGCGTGTGCGTGTGCGTGTGCGTGTGCGTGTGCGTGTGCGTGTGCGTGTGCGTGTGCGTGTGCGTGTGCGTGTGCGTGTGCGTGTGCGTGTGCGTGTGCGTGTGCGTGTGCGTGTGCGTGTGCGTGTGCGTGTGCGTGTGCGTGTGCGTGTGCGTGTGCGTGTGTGTGTGTGTGTGTGTATGTGTGTGTGTGCAGATTTCATTGGTCGCGCGATAACTGTCGTAATTTTCATTGGATGTTCTTTAAATTTGGCACGCGAGTGGGCTATCATAGAATACTGTTTGGGATTGTAGTCGACGCAAATCGGTTCGAAAATTTAGATTTTACAGCATTTGGAAAATTTTGAAAAAATCGTTTTCACGCTATAACTTCCATAAGTTGAGAGATATCGGGCTGAAATTTTGTACGCAATTAGACTACCATCAAACCATGATCTGTACCAAATTTGGAGAAAATCGGTAAAGTGGTTCCAATGTTATTGCAATTTCAATTTTAAAAAAAATGTCTTCAAAGACTTCCCCACATAGAAAATATATATGTAACATATACGTTAAATATATGGCGCCAAAAAGTTCTATATGCTGCATATATTCTGCATATATGTGTGCAAGAATATATGCAAAATATATGGGATATATGTATTAGGGTGTGTCGAATTTTTTTTTTTCTTTTTTTTTTTTTCATATTGCATGGTCTCAAACCATTGTTTGTGCCTTTAAACAACTCGTCTGAAAATTTGAGCGCGATAAAAAATTTTTTAGAGGTGGCTCAAACGATGTATCGATTTCTCATTTAATTAACACGTAAAAGAATACGGCTCTTAATAAATTCATGTCCCCAAATTACGGATACGATATATTGGAGTTTGTATATTTTTTTTCGTCATCTTCATATCATACGGAAGTGAAAAAGTGCTTACAAATTTTTCGTTTAGATCAATAGTTTTCAAGTCATGATTTTTTTAAGGCGCGAGATATTCATTTCGCCTAAATTCGAGAAATTCGGGCAAGAATTGCAAACACTTCCCGATGTTAAAAAAATTTGAAAAAATTCATACTCATTATAGGGACTCAAAAGACTAATTTCGCATAATAATAATTTCAAAATGTTATTAACAAATTGTTAAAAAGAAAATTGTTCATCAAAATATGCGGTGACTCAACTTTTTTTTGTATGAAAAAGATTCGTTCATTTTTCGGAATACATATGAATTTTTCAGATTTTTATCTTTATTTTGATTTTTCTTGTTATTTACATGGAAAAATGTGCAAAAATAAAAATAAAGACAAAAATCTGAAAAAATTCATACGCATTCCGAAAAATGAACGAATTATTTTCATAAAAAAAAAGCTGAGTTGCTGCATATTTCGATGAACAATTTTCTTTTTAACAATTTGTTAATAATATTTTGGTATGGCATTGGATTTCTATTTCCATGTGGGTCATGTCTGTAAAATCTGAGATATTCGGCTGCAATTTTCGACATGATTTCACGATTATTGATTGTTAATAATGAATTTAGTCAAAGGAACTATCGATATGTCGGTAAACTTCGATTTTGGTGAATATGAAAAAAAAATGACGGGACGAAAAAAAAAAATTTTGAAATTTGGCACAGATTTATCTTAAATTTTGTTCATATATGGACTATTATCGAAAAATATTTAAGTACAAATTTGACGCAGATCTGTCCAGGCATTCAAATTTTATGGCATTTTGAATTTTTCGAAAAATCTCATTCTCTCACTGGCTCGTGCAAATTCCGAGATACCGGGTTCTAATTTGGCCCACATATGGACTACTATGGTACAAGGTTTTAGTACAAATTTGAAAAAAATCGGTTGCACAGTTAAAATTCTTCGACACTTTGAATTTTTAGAAAAAAGTCTAGAGCATAAACAAGCCTGCAAAGTAGAACCTTGCAAATTGCTTCCTCATTATTTCTCGCTTTTTACAAAGATTCCTCTATGAGGAAGCCAAAATTGATCAACATACTTACTCATAGAGGTAGCTTTGTAAAAAGCGAGAAATAACGAGGAAGCAATTTGCAAGGTTCTACTTTGCAGGCTTTTTTTAATTTTTTTTTTTTTTTTTTCATGTTGTGCTCACATTTCTTCACGACGGCACACATTTGATAATTTATTTATTGATAATTAATTTGATACCCTGGGGTTAGTAAAAAAATTCCCGAGGATGCGCCGCGAATTTTTTTCAAAATTTTTTTCGCATTTTTCAAGTTCCATGAGGAATTGCTCATATATGGGGCATTCCATCACCATTCGACCTGGGTCTGACCGTCGACCTCCCTGATTCGGCTCGTAATTTTTTGTAGGATTGGTTAGACCCTCAAATGCACCAGATTTATTTATTCTTTTATTTTTTTAAAGTGACATATCGAATGCCATAAATTTAAAAAATATGACAAATTCCTAAAAATCTGAAAAAAATTCTAAAAAAAATCCGAGTTTAAATAAATTAACATTTGACCAATCGCTTGTAGTAGATTAATTTTTAAAATAATTTTTCACAATTTTTTTAAGCTTAAAAAGCTTAAAAACTATAAGAAGAAAAATTTCGCCCACTTTGGTTACAAGCTAGAAAATTTTGTTATGCAACAAAGTGTTTTTTCAGATTTTTAAATTATGGCATTCGATATGGCACTTCAATAAAATATTTAAAAAAAAATTATTCGAGCCATCGTCAGCGGTTAACTTTTCATCATACTATTTCGCATATGCGGTTTACAATACTACCCTCTGTCCGTAGTAATGATAATATGCACCGTGCATCATACTTAAACGTCAATTTATGTGTAGTTGTTTCGTTTCATTTAAATCAATTAATTTTCATTATAATAGTTGAGTTCTGTTATAGATTCATACACGGAAAAAAATATTTGGTTGGGACAACTACGTTTCCAATTTGCTGTACAAAAGGTCTCAAAAATTAGTTGTCCCAACCATATCGATTAGTAACCTCAACTATTCACGATTAGTTCCAACGTAATTAGTAAGTGTAACCAATCGAATCGTTGGGACTACCATTCGAATCGTTGCGCCTACTATTCAAATTATTAGGCCGACCATTCGAATCGTGGACACTATCATTTGAGCTGTAAGGGAAATAGAATAATCGATTGGTTGTACCAACTTATTTTTTGGTTATGATAACTAATCTTTTCTTTCCGTGTATGAGATTACGGGTACATTTAATTACATTTTTATTCCCGACTACCTGCAGGGCAAAAAGACCGGAGTATGTGCTTCACTGACATGGCGCGAATATGCCTATTTCTATTAGTACAATGTTCTCCAAAACCGTTAAAGATGACTTAACAGAACTTGGTACATAAGTTCTGTATACCGGTTCATGTGTCTTTATTCATAGTTTGTATGTACGAGGTGCGATGTCCGAATGATATAAGCGTTAAAATACAGAATCTGAATATATCGAAATGCTACCAGATCGCCGCCTTTATTGCGTTTTCCGTAACTCATTTCACAGCGCTTATATTGAAGTATTAGGATTACTTTTAAAACGATGAAAGGAAAATAATATTATAAAAATTAAAAAACTCCCGAATGAAAAAATGAGTGTAATTAATAATCAAATTGGATAAATAGAAAATTGTGAAATAATATGCGATTGATTATTACTTCACAATTTTTTATTTATCCAAATTGATTATTAATTACACTCATTTTTTCAGTCGGGAGTTTTTTAATTTGTATAAAATATTTTTTTTTTAACATTCTTGAGATTCAGCGATAATGGCACCGTTACCTAACCAACAAAACCGCCCTTCGACGCAGCATATAAAAAAGAGAATCAACGAGACGCGGAACGAAAGTAGAAGAGGCCCAAGATCGCGAGACAGAAGGGGCGTGGCCTAGTGGCGCCAGGGGGCGTGGCCTAGTGGCGCCATAATTGGGCGTGGTGGGGGTATCCCCCTCCCCTCCCTAAAATGTCTTCCTCCCCTCCCTTGAGTGCCCTCCCTCCCAGACAAGCCCTCTAATTGTCCCTCCCTCTTCCCACCCGGTCCCTCCCGTAAGTGCCCACCCTCCCATACAAGTCCTCTAATTGTCCCTCCCCCCTTCCCACCCCTTAACGAGAGAACGACTGTGATTCGTCTCTATACTTGTCCACCACCCCCCTCCCTGTATATGTCGTGTTAACTTACCCCTACAAGACCTCTAATTGACCCTCCCTCTTCCCACCCCTTAACGAGAGAACGACTGTGATTCGTCTCTATACTTGTCCACCACCCCCTCCCTGTATGTGTGTCGTGTTAACTTACCCCTCTTCTCCTCCCTCTTGTTTCCGCCCACGCTGTGGACCAAGATCGCGAAAGCACCACGTGCTTCGTGCATTCTGCTGGGGTCCGAAAAATTGACAGTGGCGCCGCCGGTGAGCGTCGCCGTAAGTCCCGAGCGGTGGCCCGGGATCGCGAGAGACGACGTGCCCTCAGCGCTCCGCCGTGTGTCTGACTGAGAGGCGTCGTGCTCTCATCGCTCCGCCGTGGGTCCGACTGAGAGTCGACGGTGGCGCCGCCGGTGAGTCTCACCTGAAGTCCCAAGCGGTGGTCCGAGATCGCGAGAGACGGTGTGCTCTCGGCGCGCCGCCGTGGGTTCGACTGAGAGTCGACGGTGGCGCCGTCGGTGAGTGTCGGCGGAAGTCCCAGCCGGTGGCCCAAGATCGCGAGAGACGGCGTGCTCTCGGCGCTCCGCCGTGGGTCCGACTGAGTCCATGGTGGCGCCGCCGGTGAGCGTTGCCGGAAGTCCCAAGCGGTGGCCCAAGATCGCGAGAGGCGGTGTGCGCTCAGCGCTCCGACGCGTGTCCGACTGAGAGTCGACGGTGGCGCCACCGGTGGCCGTTGTTGTAAGTCACGGCTGGTGGTCAAGGATCGCGAGAGACCCGTGTGCTCCGTGGTATCCGACTGACCGTCTACAGTGGCGACGCACGTGAGAGTGATATCAAATAGCGCACGCGACCCAAGACCGCGAGAACCCCCACCCGCCGCGACACCCCTCCCATAGCGCTCCCACCTTCACCCACCAGCGCGAGATGATCGGCGCGTCCGCATACTCATTCTGCTCGCGCTTTTTTCATGCTTATTCTAATGTCTATGAGAAATGGATTCTTTGAATAAATTAACACTTACATATTTACAAATTTGTTTATTTAATTATTGTTTATATGTTTACAATATTTATATACATATATATATACACACACGCACACACGCAGCCGCGCCAAATTACTAAAACTAAAAATACTGTTCTTAAGAGAATTCGATTATAAACACCGCATGTTATTAGTATTACCTGGGTTTAACTTCTTCATTTGGCTGCAACCAATGCCTTCTTGTTAATTTCCAACATTTTCTTTACCTCGTTTGTGATATATGGAATACAAAATACCTTTAGTTCTACGAACACTACATCGAGTAAGTGACCGTAGAAAGAGGGGTCCATTCTGTGTTGTACAGCGTCATGCAAAGACTTTGCGTTTAGTGTAAAAAGTTCTTTAACTCGAGCTTCATTTACGTTTTCTGATGATTCATTAGCTGTAATGTGAAGAAGCAATTCTGCACACAGAGTATCAATACACGTTTTGACACTAGAGGCAAATCGTTGAAGTCGTCTGAAGCGCTCCTCGACGCAGACCGTCACATTGCATAGACCGTCAAATGATGTTTTTTGCATAACAACTGCTGGTGAATAATGACTTCTTTTTCTTCGGTGGTGGAGGGTCTAGCTGAGATTCCTCGTTATTGTCATCAGCTTCCTCGGTGGTTGACTCTTCAGGTCGCCGATCGAACACAACAGCCTTTGACCCAAACGCTGTTGTAAAGCAAACCTCGAAGTCCTCGATTTTGAGTGGCGGAGAGTTGGTGCGATCGCTCTTCCAACCATAACTTTTGCAACTCGTGAAATGAGCACTTATATCTTCATAGCAGTCTTGTAGTTTACTCCACGCCGAAGATTCAAACACTATCCCTCCTGACGAGTTATTATTTTGTAATTTCACAATAGGTACAATTTCTCCATTGTCACGTGGTTGAAGACCAACACTTATTTTTTTGGTCTCTGAAGCGTTGAGATTATATGTCGACCCCAGAAGTAGTGGTGATTCTAATTTTTTCTTCTCTTCAGTTGACAGAATACGTTACATGGTGTTCACACTTAAATCTGAAGTACTCATATCGAAAATGTGCTTCAACCACAATGGAGCGTGTACACGTATGGGAGAGAACACTGAAGCACGATTTATCGATGCGTAGTTTAACTATATTTATGTTTGATGTAGTATGGAACCGCTCACTGGTCTTTCTGGTGGTCACCCCGTCACCAGTCTTTTTATATCCACCAAAAAAACCCTCACGGGTAAAAAATTGAGACAAGTACATTTACGTGAGTGGTATCTAATACCCCCAAAAATACAGTGTGTCAAAAACTTGAGCCCTAAACTATGTATAGGTACAAAAAGTTGTGAAATAAACTAAAAATATATTCAGCATGTCAAGTACATGTTGTACAACATATATATACATTATATACGTGTATATAAATAGTAGTTTTAATATAAACTAAAAAGAATTTCTCGCATTTAAACGAAAAATAATCAGTAACAAAGAAAAAATCATAAATTGAGAACAAAAATTAATGAATAAATAAATTTCAACATCTCAAAAAATTAAACGGAAGCACTAGGCAAGTTTGCTAAATATCCTATATGGTTCACCATTATTCAATGGTCATATTAGCATAGAAACTCGCCAAGTACTTCCATATAATTTTTTGAGATGTTGAAATTTATTTATTCATTAATTTTTGTTCTCAATTTATGATTTTTTCTTTGTTACTGATTATTTTTCGTTTAAATGCGAGAAATTCTTTTTAGTTTATATTAAAACTACTATTTATATACACGTATATAATGTATATATATGTTGTACAACATGTACTTGACATGCTGAATATATTTTTAGTTTATTTCACAACTTTTTGTACCTATACATAGTTTAGGACTCAAGTTTTTGACACACTGTGTTTTTGGGGGTATTAGATACCACTCACGTAAATGTACTTGTCTCAATTTTTTACCCGTGAGGGTTTTTTTGGTGGATTTCACTTCTTTTTGCAAAGTTTTTGCTATTTCTTGCGACCAATCAATTCAGAATAAGGGAACTTGCATTTCACTTGCATTCTTTTATATATTCTTTAGCATGCATATTTATTAGCACAACAAATAATAAATATAGAGTTCCTCTTATTCTCCTTCCGCTTACCGAGATGGATTTTATAATATTGACCAAATATCAATTTATAGTTTCAAAATTTATGTCCCACTGCAAGATAATGTGCTGCTACTCGGTCGGTAACATAAACTGTAATGTAAATTTCTTTTTTGCGGTTGCTTGTTTTTTGTACAACACAATTGTTAATTTTTTTTAACAGAACATAGATCGTTAAATCGTATGCGTACCGTTTAGTTATGCTGTGCAGCTAAGCTGCGGTTATCTCAAGAAATTCCAAAAAAGGTTACTGTTGATTGCAATACATTTTTTTTAAGTCGTAAGACTTTTGCAAATTTTAACTAAGAATAGGCTTTTCAAGACTAACAGTTCTCCGTCAGTTATAACCGCAAACCGAAATTTATAGAGACATCGACCTGGACACCAAAAACTAGGGAGTGGTTGACCTGGACATCGGAAATTATGGAGAGATAGACCTAGACACCTGAACTATAAAGAGATCGATGTGTACAATGTAAATTATGAAGAGTTCAACACTGAAGGCACTGAAAACTATGCAGAGTTCAACTCTGAAGGCACCAAAAACTATGGAGAGATCAACTGCGACATAGAAAACTATGGAGATGACGAGATTGACCTGAACACCAAAAACTATGGAGAGGTCGATCTGGACACCTGAGACCATGGAGAGATCGACCTGGACAACGAAAACTACGAAATCGTCGACCTGGACATCGAAAATTATGGAGGAATCGACCTAGACACCGAAAACTACGGAGACGTCGGCCTGGGCAACGAAAACTATGGAGACATCAACCTGGATATGGAAAACTATGGAGAGGTCAACCTGGACATCTGAAACCATGGACAGATCGACCTGGGCAACGAAAACTACGGAGCCGTCGACCTGAACATCGAAAACTATGGAGAAATCGACTTGGACACCTAAATCTATGGAGAGGTCGATCTGGATACCGAAAACTATGGAGAGGTCGACCTGGACATCGAAAACTATGGAGGAATCGATCTAGACACTTAAAACTATGAATGAATCGACCTGGACACTTAAAACTATGGAGAGATCGACCTGGACAACGAAAACTATGGAGAGCCGACCTGGACATCTGAAACCATGGAGAGATCAACCTGGACACCGAAAACTATGGAGAGGTCGACCTGGACATCGAAAACTATGGAGACATCGACCTGGATACGGAAAACTATGGAAAGGTCGACCTGGACACCGAAAACTATGGAGGAATTGATTTGGGCACCTAAAACTATGGAGAGATCGACCTGGACAACGAAAACTGCGGAGCCGTCGACCTGGACACGAAAAACTACGGAGCCGTCGACCTGGACAACGAAAACTACGAAATCGTCGACCTGGACATCGAAAATTATGGAGGAATCGACCTAGACACCGAAAACTACGGAGACGTCGGCCTGGGCAACGAAAACTATGGAGACATCAACCTGGATATGGAAAACTATGGAGAGGTCAACCTGGACATCTGAAACCATGGACAGATCGACCTGGGCAACGAAAACTATGGAGCCGTCGACCTGAACATCGAAAACTATGGAGAAATCGACTTGGACACCTAAATCTATGGAGAGGTTGATCTGGATACCGAAAACTATGGAGAGGTCGACCTGGACATCGAAAACTATGGAGGAATCGACCTAGACACTTAAAACTATGAATGAATCGACCTGGACACTTAAAACTATGGAGAGATCGACCTGGACAACGAAAACTATGGAGAGGTCGACCTGGACATCTGAAACCATGGAGAGATCAACCTGGACACCGAAAACTATGGAGAGGTCGACCTGGACATCGAAAACTATGGAGACATCGACCTGGATACGGAAAACTATGGAAAGGTCGACCTGGACACCGAAAACTATGGAGAGGTCGACCTGGACATCGAAAACTATGGAGGAATTGATTTGGCCACCTAAAACTATGGAGAGATCGACCTGGACAACGAAAACTGCGGAGCCGTCGACCTGGACACGAAAAACTACGGAGCGGTCGACCTGGACATCGGAAAATGTGGACGAATTGACCTGGAGACCAAAGCTGTGGAGCAATCGTTTATTAACATTAACAATGTATATACTATTGCTTCGCCGTGTATTTCATAAACTAGCTCATCACTGGATGACGTTATGATTTTCTTATAGTGATTAGTAGGTTGCGAAACATAGTGGTTGGCAGGTTGCGAAAGACACAGAGTCGACCACTGAAAAAGTGTAATATTTCAGAGAAGTTTTCAAATATAAATGACCATATCACTTAAACGACTGAACGTAGAACGCTCGTTTTGGTCTTAAACGAATTATTTTGGCCTATAGTATCTGATTATATCTGAAAAAGACTTGAAAACGCTATCATTTTATCAATATAACATATTAACCTCGAAAAAAAGTGGCCAAAACAAGTTGGCTCGAGTAAATGATCTGCGGCAGTGTAAATGTACTTGTCTCGAGACGCTGCCGCGTCTCTTGATATGCCACGTACGAACCCTCTCCACCATATAATACAAAATAGTTTATGGTGGGAGGGAAACGGTTTACATATGCGTCATCGATGCATTGTTGTTGTGGTATTATATTTTCAGACATGCTTAATCTACAGCAAACGGTTATCTTGCTAGGTTCCCAGAAAAGTTGAGTGCACTCGACCACCCACCACTAATGTATTTTTATGACCTATAAATTGTGTCATGATAGTCTAAAGGTATGTACGGTGGGTGAGGGTGGCTTTTAAAATTCTCTCAAAAGGAAAATTTTATCTTTTCCTACCTAAAAGCTTGATTTGGACCACTCAACTGTATGACGCGTGATTTTAGAAGAAGTCGTAAATCTTATATTTTTTGACTAAAAGCGGAAATATATATCGGCGGAGGGGTAAGTATGAGTATGCTCTTAAAATTCACTCAAAAGGAAAATTTTATCTTTTCCTACCTAAAAGCTTGATTTGGACCACTCAACTGTATGACGCATGATTTTAGAAGAAGTCGTAACTCTTATCTTTTTCGACTAAAAGCGAAAATATGCATCCTGCTCGGCGGAGGGGTAAGTATGAGTATGCTCGTGATTGTCAGCGTATATGCATTAGTGTGTGTGTGTTTGTACAAAGCACACGCTGTAGGATGCAGATGATCAAGGAGATCTGGTTAAAAACGAATACAATACAACACCGTAAATGCTTGACCAATTTACCGAATTTTACTCAATATGGTTGACAGCCTTCAAAATATTATATTTACGAGGCTATAATGATGTTCTGAAACATTCTATGCTCGTAGTATTCTACGAGGAAAAACAGCAAAAAAAAACGGAGCGCATTTCGACTATACCGTATGTTAGAGCGACGCAGCTCCAGTGGACTCATTAACGACCTTACAAAAAAAAGGGCTTGAGTGCAGCGTCGTGTAAAAGAATAGATACTGACGGCGAGTGTCAATGGTTGCGATGACCCTTGAGACGACGATGGTATATCAATGCACCGGCTTCCGACTGCTGACCTTTTTCCCTTTTTTTTTACACGCTTTTCGCAGTAAGAGTAACAAGGTCTGTAGGTGGGGGCCTATTTTGGTTTAAAGTATAAAACTATCAGAAAAAGACATTTTCGTCTAATTCTGTGCTGAGACGTGTTACTGTGCGTGTCGACTTACAAGTTTCTTGTGTCTACTCGTGCTCTACCGTGTGTCAAACAGTTTATTTTTGTGTTTTCGTTTTGCGTTTAGCGTCGAAAATGCCTTCGAACACCCCTCAAAGGAAGCTTGTGGAGGCTCTGAGGCTAACCGCGAGAGTTTTTATTAGTCGCGACTCGCGGATGTCGCGATACTTGAACGAGCGGTGGTTCGCGAATATCGCGAATTTCACCGTCTCGCAATTGAAAGCTGAGTTCGCGATTGTGCTTCGAAGGGGTAATTGCCACCTCATAACCGAGGCATATGAGAGTGGCGCTTTCAACGGGTCGTACCTGTCGCAACGCTGTGTCTGGGACCATCTATCGTTGTGTGGTGGCCTTTTTCACAGACCGTTGCGACGCCTCGTTCGTGGAATAGACATTGTTAATGGTAAGTAATAAAATTAATATTTACATTTGTTATTAAAAGTTATACTCTTATAAAATTTTCTTAATTTTGTATTTTTATTTTCCCGCTAGGACTCCTCGCAAGTGATCAACGCGACAACGATGAGATGGCGTCGGGCTCCACTGCGTCGACGTCGTCGAGTTCCGGTCCGGAGTCGGTCGCGAGTACTGAGGTCGTCAGTGAAATTCGCGAGGACGACGTTCAGAGCGACGACGAGAGGCCGTTTGAGGGAATGGATGTTGACCATTCATCGGATTCGTCGGATGACGATGACTCCGATGCATCCACCCTCAAGCGCCTCGAAGATTTAGAGTCGCTCGAGCGTGACGTGGAAGAAGAGGAGGAGGACGAGGACGACTCGGACGAGAACGATGAGGACGGATGAGGCTGGATGAGGCTGTTTATAGACAGCGGCCTCTTAACATCGACGAGGCCTCCACCGTTTTGCTAGCGGAACTCGATAATCGTGATGATTGTAAGTATATGTTTTATAAGGTTTTTAAATTATCAATTTATTATTATTATTAAAATAATAATACTAATAATAATTTTGAAAATCCTTGCCGAGATCGAAAATGAAAATCGGCTTGAAGGGCGGCACGATATTTCGTACAGCCCTGTATCTCTACCCCCTCCTCATGAGCAGGCTCATGAGGAAGGTGAAGAAATCATTCCGCAGGGTGGCGAGTATGACGAGGACGTTTTTAATGAACTGTTCCTCGTCAGACGCGAAAACCCGGAGTCTCCACCACCACCTCTTGACGATGTGCAAGACCGTATGGAGGCTCTGAGGGAAAGAGTCGCTACTCTAGCGGAAATGGCACCGCATTATATCGTGCCGTACTTTGACGCCAATGGAGTGCTCGGGGAGGAATCGGATGATTACGACGACGACGAGGACCTCATTTTTTTAAGGTTCCTCGAAGCTTATGACGGAACAGCGGACGAGGAGTAATCACACTCCATTGATTTCAGTGCTGCTGGTGCCTCCACCGTTGTCGCCAATACCACCGACACGATCTTCATCACCAACAGCATCATCATCATCACCAGCATCATCATCACCAGTATCATCACCACCACCATCATCATCATCATCAGTATCATCATCACCAGCATCATCATCGGCGTCGGTATCATCGGAGTCTCAGGTTAGTTGTGCATCAGCGGTTCAGATAGGTTGTGATAGTGCGCGGCTCGGTAATAGCGATACCTTCGGCTCGGGTAGCAGTGAAAAAAATAGTGTCATTGATACAAACGTAGAGTCAGGTAGAAATTCAGAAAATGTCTTATCCAACGATGTTGCGACGATAAAACCCGCGGGTGAAAGATTCACCGTTATCGGCAGTGCTCGCGATGTATATTCACGTCGTTTTAAAGTTTTGTCACGTCAGACGGATCTGATGTTAATACCACCATCCGAGTCCGTAAACCCCGTCACATGGGTGCATAACGCAGTTCGCGACATCCACCATCATTTTGTGAAAGACCGCGATCAATCAGATTTGATAGAAATCGGCTTTCAAACGGCTGATATGGCTGACGGTGTAGCCGGTATATCGATCAGACCGATTTCACTCTTCGAACCTGATCAGCTATGGAATTTAATGTGTAGCGTAAATCAGAGTTCGCGAGTGCTCTCGGCTACGGATACCCTCCGCTTCACCGTCACATACGTGGAAGCCCCGAATGGTGGTGGGATTCGCGTTCCCATGTTAAAAAGTAAATCGCTCGTTCGTGTTGGTCAAGACGATAATTTATGTTTTCCGCGATCCGTGGTAGTTGCACGCGCAAATAATAAATTAAAGAACAACCGGAGTAAAGAGCAATTAGCTGCGTGGAACCACTTTCGTCACGTGTCTTCGTCCGCTCAACGGCAAGAAGCACGTAAGCTTGTGAAAAAGGCCCGCGTTATAGTACCCGAAGAAGGCTGTGGTATACCACAAATACGAGCCTTTCAAGATTATTATATAACACCAAAAATGTTTTCCCAAAACAAAAATGGTACGCCAAGTTAAAAAAATTGCTTTCAAAAAAATTGCTGACAAACAAAATTCCTTGCAAAAATATTAAACCAAATCCAATATATTAGCCAAGTTAAACTCGCTACAAAAAAAACTTGGTGTGCCAGGGACTAGCTCCCGTACATAGTCCATTAGCCAACATAAACTCGCTACAAAAAAAACTTGGCGTCCCAGCGACTAGCTCCCGTACATAGTCCATTGAAGTAAGTGCGGGAGAAAACAATTCCTAATGATATTTCGTGTTTCGTATTACCGAACCTGCAGAGTGAGCTCAAGTTGCATATCGTACCTTATTCATTACTTTTATCTAATTTATCAGTTTGTATCCCTACTTTCTTTTGACCTCATTTAATCTAATAATATCTTAATATATATAAATCTTTGAAAGATTATTATTCTTCGAACTGTCGGTGCGGTGGGGGTCAAAATAGCGAATGGCTAAAGTAACGAATTTTTGAATTTCAGAATAATGCCCTGGCAAACAGTGTCACCGACTTTTTAACCGGTATTTTAACCAGTCTCGATTAACCCTCGTTTTCACCCAGTTTAACTGACCTTTTAACCGAAATTGTTATTTTTTAAGCGATTTTTACTGGTGAATTAACCGATTGTAACCGACATTCTTACCGAATTAATAAAACTCAATTTTGCTTGGTGAATTTAACCGATTTTAACTGACAATTAAACCGAACGAAACGTTTTTAATCGGTTAAATTGTCGGTTAAAACTGCTGAAACAGTGGGCTAATCGAGACTTATCTTTCCTCGGTTAAAATGTCGGTTAACTTCAGTTATTTCCGGTTAACACTACGGTGACACAAATTGCCAGGGTGAACATCTGAATCTAGAATGGCTTTCATTATGAAATTCGCTATTTTGATTGCTTTGAATAGAATGAGGGTCAAAACAGCGAATGATCCCCCCCTCTGCCCAGGCGGTACCCTTAAAAACACGAATAGCGAATTTCAGGATAATAATCATGGCCGCCTTCGGAAGAAATAGAGTAGCAGTAGGGATCGTCGCGTCAGGAGAAAGCCCGTCCAGTCAAGATCAAACAGACAAATCGTAGTGTGAAGGCAACATTAATTTCTTTTTAGCATAGTGTGCGTAAAATTCGTTTTTACACACCCATATGAGTGCGTAAAATGCAACTTTATGAAACAGTGTGCGTAAAATAAAAAAATTATTTTTACTTTTCTTTCATCTATGCTATAATTAATAATTATATTACCAAATAAAGTAATTATAATTATAAACAAAGTGTACTCACAATTAAACACGTTCTGTCTTTTTTGCGAATGCATAATAAATCTATTTCTGTCTTCAGTGGGGGGGCTTCGCCCCCCCAACCCCCCACCGGGGCTTCGCCCCTGGACCCCAGCAGGGGCTTCACCCCTGCACCCGACCAGGGCTTCGCCCCTGGACCCCAGCAGGGGCTTCACCCCTGCACCCGACCAGGGCTTCGCCCCTGGACCCCAGCAGGGGCTTCACCCCTGCACCCCACCGGGGCTTCGCCCCTGGACCCCCGCGTTGTATTCCCCTAAACACAATGCGAATTTTACGCACGTCATGCTAAAAAATGTCGTATGCGACTCGGGCGTACGTTTTACCCACTCGCGTGATCGCGCTCGTGTGTAAAATCGCGTGATGCGATTTTACACGACGATCACTGCTCGTGTGTAAAATCGCATTTTACTCCCTTGTTGCATAATATACTATTTTTAACTTGGCGTCGAGTCGCTACCGCGACTCTTGACTGAATCTAGAATGGTCATCATTATGAAATTCGCTATTTTGATTGCTGTGAATAGAATGAGAGTCAAAATAGCGAATGATCATCCCCCCCCCCGCACGCCCACGTGGTACCCTTAAAAACATGAATAGCGAATTTTAGAATAATGAACATCGGAATCTAGAATGGCCATCATTATGAAATTCGCTATTTTAGCCATTCGCTATTTTGATTGTTTTGAATAGAACGAGAGTCAAAATAGCAAATGACCCCCCCCCCCCCCCCATCCGCCCTGGCCAAGGGGCGAGCCATTTTTAGAGGGTCATTTTTAGAGGTCCGTTGGCCTCCCGTCCTAACTTCAATGGACTATGTACGGGAGCTAGTCGCTGGGACGCCAAGTTTTTTTTGTAGCGAGTTTATGTTGGCTAATGGACTATGTACGGGAGCTAGTCCCTGGCACACCAAGTTTTTTTTGTAGCGAGTTTAACTTGGCTAATATATTGGATTTGGTTTAATATTTTTGCAAGGAATTTTGTTTGTCAGCAATTTTTTTGAAAGCAATTTTTTTAACTTGGCGTACCATTTTTGTTTTGGGAAAACATTTTTGGTGTTATTTGCTCTCTTTTTGAAAGTCAAAACGTAATTTAAAAAAATAATGAGAACACATGTTTTAGTTATATCTGTGTATTGATTAAAAAGTTCATGTACAATGAACAGTAAATGAAGGTAAGTAGACACTACTAAATGTATCCTGCATGTTTACAAAGAACAGAGGCAGCAATAAGAATTCTACAAGAATTCTTGTCTAACTTTGCAAACTCAAAACATTCAATGAAACCAAAATTTCTATAGACTCGAAATCTCGTCGGAGGTGAGGCATTCCATTATATATATACAGACAGAGAAATTGTCGTGTGACAGCAACATTAATTTCGTTTTTAACTTGGCGTCGAGTCGCTACCGCAACTCTTGATGATATCAGACTTAGGATGATACCATCATCCAACATCGACGGATGCAATGCTCTCATTGCAAATGGAAGAAATGCGTAGTTGGCACAAGCGAGCTCCAGTTGTAGTACAACCGAAAGGGCATCCTGGGTCAGAGAGAAAAGTGGTTCCGAAAGTAAAGAAAGTGCCACTCCATCTGGTACCATTATCAAACCACCGTCTAAATCGTTGACAATCACGTCCATCCATCTAGAAAAAACATAAACATCTGACTCATCGAAATTTCTTATACTTCATTCCTCCAAAATCTAGTCATTCAGCTAATTTTTTGCACGTATTCAGTAGAACTATTCAGTAGTTCTTCAATTGTAAACTATTGTATAGTTCTAGACGCAACAGTTCCTTCTAATAGTGTACTTTTATCTCAATAGTGTAGTTCAATAGTTTCTCCCAATAGTCTGCCAATTTAACAATGGTTTATAGTTTAAGGGGAAGGAGTCAGGTAAAAAAAATTGATTTTGGAAATTCAATATCATCCAAATCCTATTGCATATAAAAATGCCCAATGCACTATATTGTTGGTGCTCGATGAAAGGATTTTTTACTGTCGTCTGACTTGCATATGCTTTTCAATATTATCTTAAGCAAAGTTCTTAGGTTTTCCATTCTGCGCATGATTCAGATGAAACTACTAGGCAGATTGGAATGGTTGGCATCTCATTTTCTTCTT
Source organism: Ephialtes manifestator (assembly GCA_963970395.1). Classification (NCBI taxonomy): domain Eukaryota; kingdom Metazoa; phylum Arthropoda; class Insecta; order Hymenoptera; family Ichneumonidae; genus Ephialtes; species Ephialtes manifestator. The sequence continues at coordinate 21,311,588 of OZ019969.1, forward strand.
CATGAAAAGATACACCGGCTAAATGGAGCAAACTATTTTTTTTTTCATTCTGAAAGCAAAGTTAATCACTGATTTAGAAAATAGCATAACATTTATTTATTAATAATTGTGTCACTGAAAAAATATCACCTTTTAATAACATTTGCTTTATTTAGCCGGTGTATCTTTTCATGAAGAAGAAAATGAGATGTCAACCATTCCAATCTGCCTAGTAGTTTGATCTGAATTAGAGTTGTGAAATTTTTAATGTGAAAATAATGCATTATTTTTTACGAAAAAAATGGAGTATGGAATTCGGATCCACTATCCATTACTTTATTAATGAGTAATGGAATTCGGATCCATTACCCATCACTTTATTAATGAGTAATGGAACACACATCCATTACCCATTACTTTATTAATGAGTACGCTACCTCTATGAGGAAGTATGTTATTCCATTTTTAGCTTCCTCATAGAGGAAGCTTTGTAAAACGCGAAAAATAATGAGGAAGCAATGTGCAAGGTTCTACATTGCATCCTTGTTTTAATTAGATAAATATACATGTTGTGGATTCGTTTTTCTATTTCGTTATTATTAGAGCGTTGCCGAAAGTGAATGTGATAATGTATATTTTTAAAAATAATTCAACATTCCATAAAATCGAAAATTTCATACCGTTCGTCACTAAATTATACATATATAATGGCTGAATATTGTTTCATTTTTATTCAAAATTTGAGCTCGCTATCTGAAGTTTTGCAAAAGTTACAATAGAGCGATAATGTCAATTTGTTGAAAAATTCAAAACATCATAAAATTTTAATGGTTCAACCGATCTTAACCAAATTCAATAGCGATCACCGGCGTATGAAAGCTCACATTCATACCAATTTTAAGATCAAGATCTCGAAAATTGAAAGAGTTATCGAGTAAACAGACATTTTTCAAAAAATTAAAAAACGCGTAATAATTTAACGATGAAGTGGACTTTAACAAACATCTGTATGAACGATGAGGCTTGATCCCTCTATCTATTGTCCAAATTTCAGCTTGATATCTCAATGCATTCCCGAGTTATAAAGGTTTACATTTTTCGATCGTGTAACATACACACACACACAGACAATACATACAGACATTTTTTTCTAAATCACTTTTCTCGACGTTTTGGCCCATTCTGAGTGTACTGACATGAAAATCTCGAAAAAAAAATTTCATGAAAAAGCTTCTTCTATGGGGAAGCAAAAAGTAATGGGTGATGGACCTCTGCTCCATTACTCACTAATAAAGTAATGGGTGATGGACCTCTGCTCCGTTGCTCATTAATAAAGTAATGAGTAGTGGATTCGAGTTCCATTATCAATTTTTTTCATAAAAAATTATGCATTATTTTCACATTAAAAATTTCACAACTCTGCTTTCAACTAACTTCTAGCTTTTGACTGACTACTAACTTTTCACCAACTGATGACTACCTACTAACTAACTTTTAACTTTTAAAAGTCAGAAGTTAGTCAAAAGTTAAAAGTAACTGAAAAGTTAGTCAAAAGTTGGAAATTAGTATAAAGTTAGAAGTTAGTTGAAAGTTAGTCAAATGTTAGAAATTAATAAAAAGTTAGAAGTTAGTCAACAGTTTGTCAAAAGAAGTTAGTAGTTAGACAAAAGTTAGTCAAAGGTCAAAAGTTAGAAGTTAGTTGAAAGTTAGTCAAATGTTAGAAATTAGTCAAAAGTTAGAAGTTAGTCAAAAGTTAGAAGTTAGTAAAATGTTAGAAATTAGTCAAATGTTAGAAATTAGTCAAAAGTTAGAAGTTTGTCAAAAGTTAGAAATTAGTCAAAAGTTAGAAGTTAGTTGAAAGTTAGTCAAATGTTAGAAATTAGTCAAAAGTTAGAAATTAGTCAAAAGTTAGAAGTTAGTCAAAAGTTAGAAGTTAGTCAAAAGTTAGAAGTTAGTCAAAAGTTAGAAGTTAGTCAAAAGTTAGAAGTTAGTCAAAAGTTAGAAGTTAGTCAAAAGTTAGAAGTTAGTCAAAAGTTAGAAGTTAGTCAAAAGTTAGAAGTTAGTCAAAAGTTAGAAGTTAGTCAAAAGTTAGAAGTTAGTCAAGTTAGTCAAAAGTTAGTCAAATGTTCGAAATTAGTCAAAGGTTCGAAATTAGTCAAAGGTTTGAAATTAGTCAAAGGTTAGAAGTTAGTCAAAAGTTAGTGAAATGTTCGAAATTAGTCAAAGGTTAGAAGTTAGTTAAAAGTTAGTCAAAAGTTAGAAGTTAGTCAAAAGTTAGTCAAAAGCTAGAAGTTAGTTAAAAGTTAGTCAAAAGTTAGAAGTTAGTTAAAAGTTAGTCAAAAGTTAGAAGTTAGTCAAGTTAGTCAAATGTTCGAAATTAGTCAAAGGTTCGAAATTAGTCAAAGGTTTGAAATTAGTCAAAGGTTAGAAGTTAGTCAAAAGTTAGTGAAATGTTCGAAATTAGTCAAAAGTTAGATGTTAGTCAAAAGTTAGAAGTTAGTTGAAAGATAGTCAAATGTTAGAAATTAGTCAAAAGTTAGAAGTTAGTCAAAAGTTAGAAATTAGTCAAGAGTTAGAAGTTAGTCAAAAGTTAGAAGTTAGTCAAAAGTTAGAAGTTAGTCAAAAGTTAGAAGTTGGTCAAGTTAGTCAAAAGTTAGTCAAATGTTCGAAATTAGTCAAAGGTTCGAAATTAGTCAAAGGTTCGAAATTAGTCAAAGGTTAGAAGTTAGTCAAAAGTTAGTCAAATGTTCGAAATTAGTCAAAGGTTAGAAGTTAGTCAAAAGTTAGTCAAAAGTTAGAAGTTAGTCAAAAGTTAATCAAAAGCTAGAAGTTAGTTAAAAGTTAGTCAAAAGTTAGAAGTTAGTTAAAAGTTAGTCAAAAGTTAGAAATGCAACATGTCGCAAATGACTATTGCTAAGATTTTCAGGTATCCGGATAGTTCGTCTCTGAGAAATCGCCCGTCTATCGCGACCTGTTTTAACCGCAGACTTCTAATGATATTATATTTATTCATTTATTTTTCAATTTTTCGACCGATTTTGCTATTCATCTACTTATTTATTAACTTTTTGAACGATTTTCCGATTTATTTATTTATATATTTATTTATTAAGCAAATTTTTCTAAAGTAATGGGACTATCATATATCCATTAGCACGTTCATTACCCATTAATTTAAAAAACGGTGATGGATGTGAGTTCCATTACTCATTAAAAAAGTAATGGGTGATGCATGTGAGTTCTATTACTCATTAAAAAAGTAATGGGTAATGAATGTGAGTTCCATTAATCATTAAAAAAGTAATGGGTGATGGATGTGAGTTCCATTACTCATTAAAAAAGTAATGGGTAATGAATGTGAGTTCCATTCCTCATTAAAAAAGTAATGGGTGATGGATGTGAGTTCCATTACTCATTAAAAAACTAATGGGTGATGGATGTGAGTTCCATTACTCATTAAATAAGTAATGGGTGATGGATGTGAGTTCCATTAGTCATTAAAAAAAGTAATGGGTAATGAATGTGAGTTCCATTACTCATTAAAAAAGTAATGGGCAACGGATATGAGTTCCATTACTCATTAAAAAAGTAATGGGTAACGGATATGAGTTACATTACTCATAAAAAAATAATGGGTAACGGATATGAGTTCCATTATTCATTAATAAAGTAATGGGTAATGGTTCTGAATTCCATTATGCATTGTTAAAGTAATGGGTAAAAAAAACGATAATGCATTAAAAAAATAATGCATTATTTCCAACTCTGATCTGAATCATGCGCAGAATGGAAAATTAAGCAAAGTTCTTAGGTTTTCGATTCTGCGCATGATTTTCAGATTCAACTACTAGGCAGATTGGAATGGTTGACATCTCATTTTCTTCTTCATGAAAAGATACACCGGCTAAATGGAGCAAACGTTAATAAAAGGTAATATTTTTTAAGTGACACAATTATTAATAAATAAATGTTATGCTATTTTCTATCAGTGATTAACTTTGCTTTCAGAATGAAAAAAAAAATAGTTTGCTCCATTTAGTCAGTGTATCTTTTCATGAAGAACAAAATGAGATGTCAACCATTCCAATCTGCCTAGTAGTTTGATCTGAATCATGCGCAGAATGGAAAACCTAAGAACTTTGCTTAAGATAATATTGAAAAGCATATGCAAGTCAGATGACAGTAAAAAATCCTTTCAAATCTATGCACACTGATTAAAAGAAGGTTAATCACGACAGATACTTACTGAAATGAGGTTAGTCACGGTAGACACTGACTGAAACGATACTCGACTGTAAACGTAGACAGCAGTCAGACACTGATGAAAACGAAAAAGATCACACTTTATGATGAAAAATAATCCCATAAAAGATGAAGCACTGGGGTCGAGAACGCACTGCGATTGTTGTCAACACTCATTTATCACACACTTATTTATAAAAAAATTAATTAATTTCAACACTGATTTAAAGTATTAAGCACTGATTTAAAATATTACGCACTGATTTAAATTTAAATTATTAAACACTGATAAAGTATAAAAATACGCGAATTATAAATGTACACTTCGCGTCGAGTCGCTACCGCGACTCTTGATGATGTCGGCTGTGCAACACGCGCTGACTGACTGAACCGCTGCCGACTGTGTGACGTCACACACTGGTTGCTCGCGAGCCGCCACTCGCGCCTGCGCGCGGCGCTTCTATATAATGTGTGTACGTGAATACGTGAATCGAGATTGTGTGAGTGCGTTAAAAATGAAAAACTTTGAAAAGACCAGATATCAGCGGTAAATGAACCGATTTTCTTGTGACTGGTCTCATTCGAAAGAAAAAAAAAAATAGAAAATATTGATCATGATACATTTTTCGTTCGCGACATGTGGTCAGAGATAATACGTCGGCAAATATAGGTTGGGACATTTAAAGTTGTGTGAGTGCGGCCGTACGGGAGGAACATAAAGTCGCTCGGTGAGAATTACTAAGATGCCAGATATCAGCATTAAAGAAACAGATTTCCTTGCCGCAGGTCTCATTTGAAAGAGAAAAAAAAATAAAAAATATTGAACCTGACACATCTTCCGTTCTCGACGTGTGGTCAAATATAATTCGAGTTATAATTTGAAAACGGCCGGTGAGTGGCCGCCTTCCGAATAAATAGAGTAGCAGTAGCGACCGTCGCGCCAGGAGTAACAGCCCGTCCAGTCAGACAGACAAATCGTAGTGTGAAGGCAACATTAATTTCTTTTTTAACTTGGCGTCGAGTCGCTACCGCGACTCTTGATCTCGTTGCGCGTTGCTATCGTTGTTTACGACTGGGAAACGCTAGGTCGGGGTGCAGCACCGATTTTTGATGGGCGCTCGTGTTCCGACGATGCGGCAAATATAGAGATTGTTAATATAGCGTATTGTAGTGTGTTGAAACACTACTCGCCTATTACGAATTTACTTGGTGCCGCAGGTGGACGGAATTATTGCATACCCTGTAATACATCCTTCCGCCGCGAGGGTCAGCATCAATGTTCGAGTAGCTGCCCCCGATGCTTAAGCGTGCCACCCTGTGTCGCAGACACTGACCACTCTGCAGCGGTTGAGCCTCTAGCTGGAGGCCCAGTGCCTGCGGAACAGGACAATAAAGTCATTAGCAACGATAGCGAGGATGAGCAACGAGCGTGTGACGAGTGCGGTAGGGTATTTTATAACACGGCTTGTTTCGAGAATCACTTGAAGCCGCGATCAAACCGTCGAGAGGGCGATACGCGTACACGAACATCGGTGTGCGAGACTTTACGCGTGTGTGGGATCTGCGGTCAAATGATCCGCGGGCTTAATAATGCTCACAAGTGCGGTGTAGTTTATTGCCAAACATGCAAAAATCTACACGGCTCTAATGAGCATTGTTATATGCAGGTGGCGAAACCGCGTGTCGCGGTAAAATAAAAAAACGGGGAACAAGTGCATCCGGATACGCTCTTTATTTTTTACGACTTTGAAACACGGCAGGATGATAGTTTTAGCGAGGGTGACGTAAACGTCGACAAAGCGCGCGAGCATGTTGTGACGCTTGGTGTGGCGCAACAGCTTTGCACAATTTGTTTAGAATTGGGCGATGCAAAGCCCGAGGGAGTTTGCCGCTGGTGCGGGGTGTGTGAACACGTGTTCGTAAAAGACCCCGTATCAGAGTTGGTGGATCTTTCCGTGCGACGAGACACGAAATTTCGCAATGTAGTGTGTATCGCTCATAACGCTAAGTCGTTCGATGCACAGTTTATATTGAGAAATATAGTTAATCGTCTCACAGACATGCCTAAGCCGAGCATAATTTTAACTGGAAATTCGATAATTTCATTGCGCATTGGGCGCACTGTTTTTATCGACAGTTTAAATTATTTTCATATGCGCCTGGCTGATCTACCGAAAGCTTTCGGGTTCGACGAAAAAATCGGGAAAGGTTACTTTCCCCATCTTTTCAATACGAAAAACGTGGATGCTCACACCAACGGCCCTCTACCCGCCGCTGAATACTATTCACCCGACACAATGAGCACGGGTGAACGCGAAAAATTTTACGGATGATACGCCAAGCAAGTTCGGGAAAACAAAACGTTCAATTTTCACGAGGAAATCGTGAAATACTGTAAAATGGATGTGGAAATTCTCCTTCGAGCTTGCCGCGAATTTCGTAAAATATTTCTCGAGACGGGTAACGTTTGCCCCTTCACCGAGGCTGTGACGATAGCCTCCGCCTGCTCACTCGTGTACCGCCGCAACTTTCTTAGTCCTAAAACAATAGGTGTTATACCTGCAGGTGGGTATAGACGCTCGGGAGCGCATTCGCAGCAAGCCGTCCACTGGCTCCTTTGGGTTGAACGAGAGGTAGGTCGTGATATAATCCAACCGGCACGCGCCCGCGAGTACCGTTTACCCGAAGGACCACGCGTCGACGGTTATCTGGAGTACAATAATCGACGCATAGTGTACCAATATCACGGCTGCTATTGGCACGGCTGCGTCACCTGTTTCCCGAACAATCGAGCACGTGGTGTAGCAACGGAAAATAGCAGCTTCGATGCACGGTTCACACGTACATTGGCAACAAGTGCGAAGATACGCTCTCACGGCTACGAGTTGGTAGAGATGTGGGAGCGTAAATTCGCGGAGATGCGTAAGAGTGATCCGAGCATCGGAGCGTTTTTAAATAGCCACCCGCGACGCTTGTCCGCGTGTCTAAACCCTCGCGACGGTTTTTATGGCGGTCGCACAGGTAATACGGTGACGGCCTACAACGTTTCACCCGGTGAGAAAATATCGTACATCGACATCTGCTCGCTCTACCCGTCTATTTAAAAAACGGGGAGATTTCCCGTAGGTCACCCAACTATATACGTGGGATCAGAGTGCGACGCTCTATTTAACGGCTCGTACGAGGCGATAGGTAGAACGATCAATGGCATGATTAAATGTACGATACTTCCGCCGCGTGACCTGTTCCATCCCGTACTGCCTGTACGAGCTCGTGGAAAATTGCTTTTTGCTCTTTGCCGTAAATGTACGGAACTCGAGGTGCAAGAAGATTGTCCGCACGACGACGCGAACGATCGTTGCTTGACGGGTACGTGGGTAACAGACGAGGTGTGTAAGGCAATAGAAGTCGGCTACGCGATAATTAAAATCGAAAACATCTGGGCGTATAAAACGACTCAATATAATCCCGAGACCCGCGAAGGTGGACTTTTCGCGGCCTATGTTGATACGTTTTTAAAAATCAAGCAGGAGGCAAGCGGACCGCCGCAACATTATGTGGATAAGACGTCTTGCGAAAAATATATTAACGATTACGCGCAAGCCGAAGGTATCGCTTTAGACATCGAGAAGCTCCAGAAAAACCCCGGTCTACGTTCGGTGGCTAAACTTTGCCTCAACTCGTTTTGGGGAAAGTTTGGTCAACGGGATAACCTCACGCGCACAGAAATCGTGACAGACCGGGAGAAATTACTGGCACTGCTTTACGACAACGAAAAGGAGGTAAATAGACTGCTTCTGGTAAACGACGACGTTATATATGTTAATTGGCAATCGCGGGCCGAGGCAGTTGTAGCTAATCCCCTCATCAATGTTGTTATAGCGGCATTCACTACAGCTCTGGCTCGCCTGAAACTGTATAGTTATCTTGAGCGTTTAGATCGCCGAGTCTTGTATTACGATACTGACTCGGTTATCTACAAGAGCTCTGGCTTGCCCGACGAATGGGTACCATCGTTAGGCGATCTTCTTGGCGATATGACCGACGAACTGTCGTGCGACGGCAAGAACGCCTATATAAACTCGTTCGTTTCGGGAGGGCCAAAATTTTATGGCTATACAGTGGTCACAAGCGAGGAGCCGGAGAATGTGGTAAAAACGGTATGCAAGGTGAAGGGACTCAGCCTGAACTATGCGAACTCGCGTCTCATCAATTTCGAGTCAATCAGGGAGCTTATTTTAAGCGATCTGCCATGCGAAAATTATCAGTCTATTTCCCTTCGTTTCCCGTCGATACAAAGAACCGCGATGCACAACGTAATCACTCGCACGGTTTCCAAAACCTGCCGTGTTGTGTGTCGCAAACGGCGACACATAAAACACGATCTTTCGCTGCCGTTTGGGTTCAAATTAGGTTAAGTCCGAAACAGCAATAGCTTTTAACACTTCATTATTATTATTATTATTGTTATTATTATAACGTGTATTTTGTAAATTTTAATAATAAATAAATAAATGATTGTATTTCTTTGTATGTAAGTATGAGAAAAGTATGAGCACACATGTATGTGTGTGTGTGCGTGTGTGTGTGAGCGTGTGTATACTTTTATAAACATATACTTATAACCTTTGTCAAAAATAAACAGCAAAAATTCATAATCCTGTCTTGTACTTGTCGTTTATTCTTTCTTACAGGTGAATAATAAAATTTAATTTATATGTTAAAAAAAACGAGTTTTTAATAAAATAAAAATGAAAATTTCGATCATATCATGTTGTGTCACAATTTCTATCTTCTTCACCTAGGCTAATCTCCATATGCGACTTTATTAGCTGATAGACGCGCATGTGACGTTGTAAGCTCGTCGACACTCGCTCGTTTATAAGCTTATGAGCGCACGAGCGCGTGTCTGTTTAAGCTGAACCGCGGGTGCGCGCGTACACGTCGAATAAGCTAGTAACGACGTGCGGGAGTCCGCCGCCGCCGCCGCCGCCGCTCGCGTGAAAGGCTTGTAAAAAATATTTCGAAACGCGTTTTGTGTTAAAATAAAATTCAAAATATGGACGTAAGATGGAAACATCCTTGGACATCACTTATATGTGAACCCACAGTATGTGGAAAAACGGTTTTTGTGAAAAAATTTCTTAAAAATTTAAATTCAATGTGCGACGTCGTGTTTGATAGAATCATATTTTACTACGGTGATACTTTGGATCCTAATATTCGTACGATCCACATTAACTCGGCATCACTGCAGTCGTCGTCGTCTTCACCTCTACCATTAGACACGGCTCGGAATAATAGCGTGGACTATAAAAAAGTACCGAAAATAGAATTTATCGAAGGAATGCCGCAGCCGTCCGGTTATTCAAACGACAATGCTCTAAAAAAACTTATTATTATCGATGATTTAATGCGTGAATCGTCAAATGGCACCATTGTGGATCTTTTTACTAAAGGCAGTCACCATAAGAATATCAGCGTTATATTCATCACGCAAAATATTTTTCACCAGGGTCATGGTCAAAGAGACATATCGTTAAACACAAACTATATAGTAATTGTTAAAAATCCTCGAGATCGAGCACAAATTCGTCATCTAGCGCGTCAAGTTTATCCGGAAAATCCGCATTTCTTAACCGAAGCGTACCACGATGCAATCGCGCAACCGCACGGATATCTTCTCTTGGATCTAAAGCAATCCACGCCCGATAATTGCCGATGTCGCACGACAATTTTTCCCGACGATAAACGTATGCAGGTTTACGTCCCGAAGAACTCGAGACACCGTATTTAAAAGGCGAGCACATGTGTACGAGGGCATCAGTCGACAGTACGCAAAAGATCATAGCACATCGTAAGAAGAGCATAACCGTTGCGTGCACACAAGTATGACGAAAAATTTTTTTAAAAAAGATCGCGCGAGAAGAGTGCCTTTTGATAAACGATGTACCGCTATGCTGAATGCACTCTATCATTCTAATAAGGAGCAACGCAAAGCTCTACTACGTACCGCTGACGAAACACTCATTAAATGTATCTGTGAGTGTGTTGTAAATATTTTACACGGTTCGCTCGATATTAAAAGTAGCGCTAAAAACAGACTGAAAAAATATAAAAACGTGCTTCGCCAAATCGCCGCTTGTGGCATGATAAACCGGAGTGCTGCTGCTAGTGGTCGACTTAAACGCTTCAATTGTAAGGCTAAAAAACGTATAATAATTCAAAAAGGCGGTGGTGCGTTTTTACCACTATTATTAGCACCGATCATCTCGACGCTGTTCAGTAGATTGTTTGCCAGCGGCGGGGAAGGAAGTTCCTGAGAAGCTATGGAGTACGCAAAGAAAATGGCTCTAGTGCCGATTACCGACGACGACGACGACAACAAACAGTGCTGCAGCAATACCGACGACCGAGAATCTATGACAGGTTTTGGCCATGCCGGTAAAATCGAGGATGTGCTAACTCCGAAGAAAACCATACAGACACCTGGTGACGCACTTTCGCGACAAGACGCTGAACTTTTTATTAAGATTTTAAAATCGACAAAGTACGGCGACGATGACTCACGTAAATGGAAATATTACGTGCAGGTGTTACAGCGCTTTGTATTTCACAGTGGTGTAAAATCTGAAGCGCCACAACACGAAGAACCCCAAAAACCAACTCTAGCGGATGATAAATAATAATAGATAGCGTACCAAAAGCGTATAAGCGTAAAGCAACGTCGCTTGTGGAATATCTTCGTACCACCGTGACTCAGTCTAATAACGTGAATTGGGATAGCAAAGGCGTTGTCACAATAAACGACAGATACATTCCAAATTCCAATATTGTGGACCTTGTGAATGATGCTGTAAGATCTAGAAAAGGTATAAAACCGCACGGACGCGTACAGTTCATCTCGAGTCTTCGAGCTGATGGTGTACCGCGAGAATTTGTCGGGAACGAAACTTTATGGCACATAGCACAAACTACAGCAACTAAGCGCACGCGGGATAATTATAGAAATTCCGAGATCGACGCTATGCGCAGCGAGGACAACAATAACGGTAATGTCAATATTGAATATGTGCGCGATAGTGACGATACTGTTATGAGAAATCAAGAGCCTTCTGCAAAACGACGACGAAAAAGCAGACTCTCTGGTTACGGATTTGCTCGCTGGATTAAACTTTAAAGCAAAATCCAACAAACATGTCATTCGAAAAAGTATATTATGATGCTTCAAATCCTTCGAGTTATACCGGAGCTAGACGACTAATTAAAGGCAAAAATAAAGCAGACACTGTATATGAATGGCTTACGCAGCAGGACGCTTATACTATGCACAGACCCGTGCGGCGTCTCTTTCCACGACTCTACTACAATGTTAATAATATCGACGATGTTTGGGAAGCCGACCTCGTGGATCTACGTTCATTAAAGAGTTACAACGATAATGTGTCGTACCTGCTAATGGTCATTGACGTACTCAGCAAGTACGCGTGGGTCGAACCCTTACAGGACAAAACGGTTCGTGAAGTGACAAAAGCGTTTAAACGGATTTTCGAACGAGGTGATGGTCGTCAACCTGTATATCTACAGACAGATCGCGGCAAAGAATTCGTCGGTAGTGAACTCCAAAAATTTCTCAAAGAATATGACATTCGATTTCGGGTTGCTCGTAATCCTGACATAAAAGCGTCTATTGTCGAGCGTTTTAACCGAACACTGAAGGAACGCATGTGGCGTTATTTCACGTATAAAAACACACATCGCTACATTGACGTGCTGCAGCAATTTGTTTACGCTTACAATCATGCGATACATTCGACAATTAAAACGCAACCGGCAGCCGTAACATTGTACAATGCCGACGCAGCATCGCATAATATGATGCATGCGGCTGTGAAAAGACGCGAAAAGAGACGCTTCACGACGTATAAATACATAGTCGATGATCATGTTCGTATTAGTAGAACAAAAGGTACGTTCGAAAAGGGTTACGAGAAAAATTGAAGTGAAGAAATTTTTCGTGTCAAAAGAGTTATTGAACGTCAAGGACTGCATGTTTACGAGCTGAACGATCTCGAAGGCGAAACTATCGAAGGCTTCTTTTATCCCGAAGAATTGACACGTGTTCATGAAAATCGTGCTAGCAAAGATCGAGTATTTAAAATCAACCAAGTGCTCCAGACAAAAAGACGCGGTGCTAAAAAACAAATTCTCGTGAGTTGGGTGGGCTACCCAGCAAAATTCAACTCTTGGATACCCGCGTCAAACGTTCAGAACATCACGTAAAAACATCAAAATGCAAGACATAGATGATTTTTTTCTCGTGCTACCGAGTAACAGCAGTATGCAATATTTTCCGGACAATACAACAACACACTTTACCACTCAACTCAAGCGGGAAATATCGCTGAAAGGTCGATGGAGCGTAGGCTTGGCGGAAATTCATGTAGCCTGCACGATGACTCAGCTCCAGGAGTCGGAGACGAAAATCAAATGGGCTCGTTGCGATGCCGAAATACCTGTTGCGGGGCATGTACCATATGGATTATACAAAGATCATGAAGAACTTGTGTCTCACATAAATCATTTAAAAGGTCTACGTGAAGCTGGCATATAAATTGTAAAAGAAAAAAATGCAAACGGTTATGTAGCTATTGACATAATGAAGAAAAATACGTGCACCGATAATGTACTACAAATGAGTCGTAAAGTACAACGAATATTGGGGTTCGAAAAGCGTTTGTTACCGTAGGCCGACTTGGAAACTCCTCAAGGCATTAATCTACGCTTGGAACAAGGTGTACCGCGTCGGGCTAGCGTACCCGCTTGTATAAACCGTGGGCTACCCGATCAACTCTTTGTATACACAGATATTTGTGTACCCTATACAGTGGGAGATACGCAAACAACGCTACTACGCATAGTTAATTTGGATACAGCAAAATACACATACGGAACAACTCAAGTGAAATATTTTTCACCACCGAATTACATACCTCTTATAAACAACTGTTTTCACTCTATCGAGATAGATATAAGAGATGATTTGGGCAAGCCTATCGCATTCGAGTACGGGACACTGACGATCACGCTTCACTTTAAGAGAGTCTGACACATGAAAAGACATCGCGATGAATGTTCAAGATTCAGAAGACATGATACATAAACATTCACAGGCTGAAATCCAACGTAATTTTACATTGTAACATTTAACGAATATACTGAAATTAATCTAAACTTTACGCCTACATAAAACGATGTTTGACGCTAATATAAAAGCTGATTCATTGCAAACAGCTGGCATTCACGTGTGGAACGTTAAACCCGACAGTTCTCTGGAAAGACAGATTGCCCAGATAGAGTGAAGCTATGGTGGCTCATTATACGGCTTACTACGAGAATCAGATCGGTGGCGGTGCTGACGGACGTATACACAATATATATGTTGGATCACCTCATCAGCGCGGACACGGAATCGGCAGCTTTCTCGGAGGACTCTTCAGGAGTGTATTACCGCTGCTGAAGAAGGGTGCTAAAGCTATAGGAAAAGAGGCTCTACGCACCGGCTTACACGTACTTGAGGACGTGAGTGGCCACAAAAGGCCGTTTAAAGAGTCGTTGCGCCGGCGCGTTTTTGAATCCAGTGACAATTTAAAGCGAAAAGCCAATGAAAAAATTTCTCTTCTCATGAACGGATCGGGATATAATACAGTAGGCACGAGGAGAATGATGCAGTCGTTAACGGGACGCGCACGCACGCACACGAAAAAGAGGAAAAGCGCCGGATCTATCTCCAAGAAATCACGAGTTAAAAAGAAGAGAAGAAAAACCACTGTCAAGAGAAAAAAAGGGAAAAGCAGGAAGAGGGTCAGTAAAACAGTCAAACGAGTGACGAAACGTAGGAAGAAGAGTAAAACGAACGATATTTTTGGTGTTTAACAATGTCTTTTTTACACTCACACTCTTGCGAGTGTATGAAGTCAGAGCTCGACTTGTTTACTATACCACCAACACAAACAGCTATAGAAGGATCACAATGGGTTCACTACAAACCCGTTTCGTCCCTCTCGGACGATGGACCAATCGAATTTGTTATACCGGGCCACGGGGAGGAATATCTGGATCTGGCGCATACGATGATTGCAGTAAATGTAAAAGTTAACTCTACTGGAAAATCGGAATTCAAAGTGGCACCTGTTAATAATTTTCTGCATAGCCTTTTCAATCAAGTGGATATATATTTCAATCAGAAACTTGTCGCACCACCCAACAACGCGTACCCCTACAGAGCATACATTGAAACTCTGCTCAATTATGGACCCGCGGCGAAAAATTCTCATCTAACGTCATCTCTGTGGTACGCCGACAGCGCTAGCTCGTTTGAAGATCTACTCGGTACTTCAGGTAGTCGAAATTACGGCCTGGGTATACGCGAGAAGCATGTAAAAAATGGAAAAAATATCGACATGATTGGACACTTGCACTGCGATGTTTTTAACCAGGATAAATTTCTGATAAATGGCGTAGAAGTACGTCTACGACTCGTACGCTCAAAAGACGATTTTTGTCTCATGGAGTAGTCTGTACCAGGAGTGACGCATAGTGTACAAATAAACGAGGCTACTCTACTAGTGCGACGAGCAAAAATTGCACCTGGTGTACTGATCGCTCATGCTAAAATGCTCGCTAAAGCTACGGCAAAGTATCCTATAACGAGAGTGGAGGTTAAAGCTTTTACCATGCATAGTGGCATTATCGGTGATACTCTGGACAATGTTATTCTTGGTCAATTGCCTAAACGGATTATCGTTGGTTTTGTGAAAAATCGGGCATTCAACGGTAGCAAATCGCTAAATCCGTTTAACTTTCACCATAATTCAATAAATTTTCTCTCTCTCTCTACGTTGACGGTCAGCAGGTACCTAGTAAGCCTCTTCAACCGACGTTTTCAGGTAGCGAAATGTGGGTTCACAGCTACCAGACCCTATACAGCGGTACTGGCATACATTTTCAAAACGAGGGTTTGGACATAGACCGAGATACCCTAACGGTTACTGTCTGCACGCCTTTGATTTAACACCTGATTTGTCTGCTGGATGCTTCAGTCATTGGAATCTCATAAGACACGGTAGTGTACAAATCGAAGTACGCTTTGAACAACCACTGACATCAACGTTGAATTGTCTTATGTACGCAGAGTATGACAATGTAATTGAAATAGAGTCAACACGACAAGTTATTACCGATTTTAGTGCATGAGTCAGCTCAGCTATACAGCATCCACCCTGGCATCTGACGCGGCGCCGTCGGTAGTGGTGGTGGTGGTAGCTGAACGGGTATTTAAACAACTCGCTGAGACACTCAGCATCAGTCTTCGAAAAAACTCTCATCATGGCAATCATAATAGATATTCAAGCTCTCTATGGTATGGTTGGTGAATTTCTACCTAAGGAGGTAGCAGTTACTTCAATCCACGACGAACATTATGGACACTGGCTTATCGAACAACCCTACGACTTTGGGGAGCTACCTAAACACATTCGATCAAGCAATAATAATCTCACGTGTTACCATCATGGATTGGAATGGGTCGACGGTGACACACCACTGAAAAAAGTATACGCTAAACTACGAGGCATGTGTCGATATGCTTTACGTATTTACACTCGTGGTGCACAAAAAGCTGAACTGCTACGTGATGTGTTGGGACGCGAAATTATTAATCTCGAGGAGTTTGGTGTTCAAATTATTAATCTCGAGGAGTTCAAAAACATGCCCGTCAATAAAACATATTGCATTCATCATGGTGTTTTGAAAGAAAATGCTGCAACGTGTGCTCTAAACAACGTAGCACAAATACGCTCCTGACTAAACTTTACAGAACTCGACGCCATCAGCCCGATTTATTCAGAGCCTGTCGCTACATCCACGCCAACAAACATTGAGAAAAAAACAATGTCGGATACGAGCAACGAGATGGTAATGGAGAATAAAAATATACTCTGTAGTAGAGAGTATATATTCAAGGATGTCACACTCTCGAGCGGCAGTCATGAGGCAAACACGTACGCGGGAACAGAGCCAGTTAACGACGAGATAGTGGCTCTTTTCCGAACAAAAGATACGCGATTCTCACCACCACCAAGGCCCAACACACCGAACCGACTGACACCTCCGCCGCGCAGTTATAATCAACAGCACCGACGACGCCAATCGCAAGCTAAGCAGCAACAGCAGCAAAAGAAGAATAATGAACAGTCTACAAATATCCGAGGCTCTACAACTAATATCTGCTCAGACGAAAGGAGTCTTCCCGGCAGATCGCATCCCGAGTCGCTGGTCTAGACCTACAGCATTGGTGTTAAACACCGACGAGCACAGTCAGCCTGGTAGACATTGGGTTGCAGTGTACGTTGACGAAAATGGACACGGCATCTTTCTCGATAGTTATGGATTACCCCACTCGTCAACCAGCACCATAACCGTCTACGCAGAAACACAAGAACCTACGAATGGAATACAACCCCGCTGCAAGCCATCAAGTCACGAGTGTGTGGTGAATACTGCCTTATGTTTCTTGATTATATGTGTCGGGGTTATACTCTGGAAGCTTTTTGCAACAATTTTTCTGCAAACAAGTTGAAGAATGATCGCATCGTCGCACGTTACTACAAACGACTGAAATATTCTTCTCGAGCGAGGACAAATAAACAGAAGAAATTTGTAAAAAATACAAAACGTAATATAAGCGGCGGCGGTATATGTAACAGAAGAAGAAAAAAAATCTCATTTATACAAACTTGTACTGCAAGATTTGGCTGCTACTTGTAAATAATAATGAATAAAGCTGAAAAACGTATTTCCTGTGTAATTGTTATCATTCGAAACCTCTCCCCTCTCATTTCCCAAGACGTATGAATCATCTACATATAACCAGACGACCACCGTTGAGATAGGCCATAAAAACTGGAAAAAGTATTTCTTGTGTGACTGTTATCATTCGAAACCTTTTACCCCACCCATTTCCCCAAGACATATGAAACACCCACATATAACCAGACGATCACCGTTGAGATAGGTCAGTCGTGAAGAAACACTCCTGGCGCCATCATCTCAGAGTCTCTATCTCTCTCTCTCTCCAACGCCTATGACAATGGAGACCATCGACGGCATACTGATAATCGATTGCTCCAAGGATCCTTGGGAACTCACCAAATCCGAGCTGGAGTATATCCCAAAACCGCTGCTATTAAAACACTGGGGGCGACATATATCTGTTTTGTGGGAAAAACTACCTGAACATCTCAAAGCCGATCGCGAAGTCTCTTCATACCTGCCATGTTATTTACACTACAAGACAGCAACTTTGAGGGACTACATCGATGGCCCACCACCACCACAACGCAGAAAATGCAATGGATGCCAAGCAACGAACTCAGGAGGTGTCTTCAAGAAAATATTGTAAGCATATAAACAATATTTAAATAAACAAATTTATAAATATGTAAGTGTAAATTCATTCAAAGAATCCATTTCTTATAGACATTAGAATAAGCATGAAAAAAGCGCGAGCAGAATGAGTATACGGACGCGCCGATCATCTCGCGCTGGTGGGTGAAGGTGGGAGCGCTATGGGAGGGGTGTCGCGGCGGGTGGGGGTTCTCGCGGTCTTGGGTCGCGTGCGCTATTTGATATCACTCTCACGTGCGTCGCCACTGTAGACGGTCAGTCGGATACCACGGAGCACACGGGTCTCTCGCGATCCTTGACCACCAGCCGTGACTTACAACAACGGCCACCGGTGGCGCCACCGTCGACTCTCAGTCGGACACGCGTCGGAGCGCTGAGCGCACACCGCCTCTCGCGATCTTGGGCCACCGCTTGGGACTTCCGGCAACGCTCACCGGCGGCGCCACCATCGACTCAGTCGGACCCACGGCGGAGCGCCGAGAGCACGCCGTCTCTCGCGATCTTGGGCCACCGGCTGGGACTTCCGCCGACACTCACCGGCGGCGCCACCGTCGACTCTCAGTCGAACCCACGGCGGCGCGCCGAGAGCACACCGTCTCTCGCGATCTCGGACCACCGCTTGGGACTTCAGGTGACTCACCGGCGGCGCCACCGTCGACTCTCAGTCGGACCCACGGCGGAGCGATGAGAGCACGACGCCTCTCAGTCAGACACACGGCGGAGCGCCGAGGGCACGTCGTCTCTCGCGATCCCGGGCTACCGCTCGGGACTTACGGCGATGCTCACCGGCGGCGCCACTGTCAATTTTTCGGACCCCAGCAGAATGCACGAAGCACGTGGTGCTTTCGCGATCTTGGTCCACAGCGTGGGCGGAAACAAGAGGGAGGAGAAGAGGGGTAAGTTAACACAACACACATACAGGGAGGGGGTGGTGGACAAGTATAGAGACGAATCACAGTCGTTCTCTCGTTAAGGGGTGGGAAGAGGGAGGGTCAATTAGAGGTCTTGTAGGGGTAAGTTAACACGACACATACAGGGAGGCGGGTGGTGGACAAGTATAGAGACGAATCACAGTCGTTCTCTCGTTAAGGGGTGGGAAGGAGGGAGGGACAATTAGAGGACTTGTATGGGAGGGTGGGAACTTAAGGGAGGGACCGGGTGGGAAGAGGGAGGAACAATTAGAGGGCTTGTCTGGGAGGGAGGGCATTCAAGGGAGGGGAGGAAGACATTTTAGGGAGGGGAGGGGGATACCCCCACCACGCCCCCTTTATGGTGCCACTAGACCACGCCCCCTGGCGCCTGGCGCCACTAGGCCACGCCCCTTCTGTCTCGCGATCTTGGGCCTCTTCTACTAACGAACGAGCGAATTCTGCTCCCAAAGTTCCTGTTAGCCTTTTTACCTCTCCCCTCGTCTTCTTTCTTTCAAAGAGCATTCTCGCGCTGTACTTAGCGCACATAACCCCAAAGTCTTTGCAAAATCCGTGAACTTTGCACCCTCGGGGATCGGGGGGGTGACTTTAAGTAGTCTCATACATTTGAGTTCTCACCAGACTTCATTGTTTATGTGCTCTTGGTGTGCAACGTGTTTGACCTGCTCGTCGTCTTTGTCGAGTCGGGTAACCGCTTAGCCAGGGAGGCTGAGCACAAAAAGGTAGGAGAGAAGAAGACGAAGACCCCTCGAGACACTCCTTCGCTGCCCCTTCTGTCCCTTAACTCGTTATGTGGATTTCACAAACAGACTGAAATACTGTGGGGGCGTCGGAACTCTCACAACTTGGAAAGAAGTAAACTCTCGCGTTTATAGTGTTTACGGGAATAATTTGCAGTGCCAAATGTGCGGGCCTGCTGATGGGACAGGATTCCTGATGATTGTTCATACAGCAGGCCTCTCTTGGTGATGAGAGGTTTTGTATCTACGCAAATGCTGAAAGCTAATGCTGGGTACGAAAACTTTTTTTCTTTTTTTTCGCTGCCCTAACATAAGTAAATTTCAGCAAGAAATAAACTGTCCATTAATTGATTAATTTATTTAGAGTTGAAGACAGAATATATCTTAGTGGTGAGCAAGACAATTTTTTAAATATTGTTATTTTTTCATGAGGTTGCTGCTTCTAACGCAGCTTTTTCCCTATGATTTTTTTCATTGTCTACGGAATCTGTATACATGCTTTCAATTCAGTTCTTGAGAGTTATTCAATGCTGTTTTCATGAAACTATCTATATAACTATTTTGAAACATCGTGAGTATAAACCTTATACAGAAACATAATGAATAGTTGCAACTGATTCCCAGTAAAATTAGAGATTCCATTTTATAAGAAGTGAAACGCATTTTTATAAACGTTCATAAAATTGTTTCTTTCGTGTGGAATTTCCTAACAACCTTTCTATAATACAATTCATTTCCTAAATTATATTGAAACAAAAAGCAAAAACGTATATTTGTATTGCATCAAGATGTATAATAAACAAATAGAAAATGAAAACATTATTGACTACTGGTTCTCATTTTTCTTATGTCACAGAATTCAAAGTTAATTGACTACGGGGACTGATCAACTCTAACAAAGATATACAGTTGTGCTGATATTGCCCCAGCGAAGGGTGTGCAATTTTCTCAAACCTCTGTCGTCCGCTCCTTCAATTTCTCCAGGTTTTCCCGGGCTTTAGTCGTACGGGTACAGCACTTCTAGCTGAAAAAAATGCCGCGTTGCAACGACCACAATTACTACAACACGACTCCGGCAACTTCTTCGAGTATAAAAGTTCTTTGAAAATGTCTAAGTGCTTAATTATCGAGTCGATGAATGGAAAAGAAATTGAACGACGTCGCGTCGGGGCCGTTGTACCCTAGTAAGCATCGTAGTCTATAACTGTATATAAATATCGATCTACCCCAATCCACGGCAACACTTCGCAGCATTTAACGCTGATGAATATTCATGACTTTCGCTGCGGCCCATCGACCATCTTTTCCCGCGGCGCTCCTTCTGTGCTACCAAAAGCGGCACACCTTCCAACTCCTATATATATGCATACAAGAGGGTATTCTAGATGAGGTTACAAGTACAAGCACGAAGCACGTTTAATACACCCTTGGAAAATCCCTGCGGTATTCGATACATTATGTATATATATCTATATACATGCAATTCGAAAACTACAATAATGCAGATATTCCCTAAGGCCTCTCACCGAGGCATGAAGGAAGCGTTGAGAGATGAAAAATTATTCATAAAGAAAAATTCAAGTTATTGGAAGCTCCGTCATGGCTTGTGAAGCGAAATAAAATTATGCGTTTCGCAGATGGAAGATTGAATTGGGTTTTCAAACTCTATATTAAGTCTGTGATTTGTGAAGCAGAACTTGTATTAAAATAACAACACCAATTAGAACCTTGCCCATTAGTTCATGATTGTTTTTTGTTTTTACAACGCTCTCTATGAGGAAGTATGTCAGTGAATTGTGGCTTCTTCGTAAACGAAGTTTCGTAAAAAGCGGTAAAACAATTTAAAAAATTCAGATTCCCATAAAACCGAATCGAGGGGTTTAGGTTTTATCCCGTACTCGAACCCTTCGGTTCGGTTTTATGGGAATTTGAATTTTTCCCTATTATTTCTGAATAGCTGAAATTTCGGTGAACTTCAATTCCTTAAATTTATATAAATCAAGGATTCATAGGGTACACGGAAAGAAATGTTTGGTTGTCGCAACTACGTTTTCGATTTGCTGTACACGATGTTTAAAAAATTAGTTGCCTCAACCATATCGAATAGTAACCTTAACTATTCACGATTAGTTCTCGCGAGATTAGTCAGGTTAACTAATTCAATCGTTGGGACTAGCACTCAAATAGTTGGGACTACCCTTCGAATCGTCGGTATTATCATTCGAATCGTCGGTATTACCATTCGAATCGTTGATATTACCATTTGAGTTGTAAGATAAATAGAATAATCGATTGGTTGTGTCAACTCATTTCTTGGTTATGGCAACTAATCTTTTTTTCCGTGAAACATTGCTCATTGCGTCCTCAATGTTTTGCGATATTTACAAAGCTTTCCCAGCGAGGAAGCTAAAATCCATGAACAAATATTCTCATAGACGTAGATTTGCAGACAGTGAAAAAACTATAATACGAAGTAATCAATGTGCAATGTTCTACTTTGCGTCCTTTTTTTACATTTTTGAAAGATCCTTTTTTGACAATTATTCAAGGCTTTTTACATGAGATTATTCCATCAAACATTTGAATAATTCACAGTGTTAGCCTTATACGAAAACATAACTAAAACTTGTGATTTTCAGCCGATTCCAAAAATTTTATAAAAAAAAGTAATCTTGAAAAAAAATTATACACTGTAAAAAATGTTCGCGTTTTTCCTATACAAACGTGTATGAATTTTGTAAAACTTGGTATAGGAAATCGGAATTAATGTGTTTGCATAGTAAATTTAATACAGATACAGTAGAGCCTCGCTTATCCGAACTAATTGGGACCGACTATCGTTCGGATAATCGAAAATTCGGATCACCGAACATCAATATTTCGTGAAAGGGGAGGGAGGAACTGAAACGCTTAAAATATTAGAATATATACGTATAATATAATACATATATGTATATAATATGTATGTATTTATCGAAAATTAATATTTTTAATATATCATTATTAGAATATATTATACATTCTGATAAAACCGCCGGACTTTATATAATATGCTATTTTCTTGGAAAAAAATCGAGGATTTTTTCGGTTTTTTCGTTCGGAAAACCGAAAATTCGGATAAACCAAATCATCGTTCGGATGATTGACGTTCGGATAATCGACGCTCTACTGTATATGAATTTTGATAATCCGGTGATTGGAAATTACAACACATGATTTTTAAATCATCGTTTACTAAATTAGTATATGAAAATCAATATGCATTTTCGGAATTGTCGTACTCGATTTGAAATTTAATAGGGTAGAAGTACCGGTTGTGGCCACTTTACGAATTTTCCCATTTTCAAGTACTTGTGATTGGGACCAAATATCATAAAACTGTTTTGGACCTATACTTTTCATATCTGAGAAGAATATAATTTCAGATTTCTAGCATGAAAATCTCCATATGTGTCGAGAAAACACTGGAAAATAGAAAAAAGTAGGAGCATAGCCATTTCACCAGTTCTGGCCACCTATGCACCGGTTTTGGCCACAGTAATGTACCGGTTTTGGCCATGCTTAAAATTAGAATAACTCAATATTCATTGCACTTGAAACATTTTTTAAGGTGTGTTTAATAAATCAAAATCATATTCTTATGAAAGCATCCAATACCTCTACACGAAAATGTCTTTAAAGCACAGATGCAATCTGTGAACCTAACTAACCTTTTTTGACATTCGTCTCCTTCGTTTTGTACTTTTTCGTAGCAGCTTTCTTTGTCACAAATAGTCATACATTATATTAATGTTTTACTCTGTACACTTTTATTTTTATTTTTACCAGAGTTCTTTCCAAAAGTAGATTTTCGCATTGCATAATGATGGGAATCTTCAACATGAAAGGTGTTCCACTGCATTACCTTCTTTTTTACTATACATTTCTAAGGATATATTTTTCTTAGCGTTTTTTGGTTTTTTTGTTTCTTCTTTACGAATTTATGAATTGATTGTGTAATAATTAACGAAAAATTAATGATTATATTATCATGGCCATATCCGGGGCAACATGCTTATTCCATGTACCAGTTGTGGCCATCGTATTTTTTATAAATATATAGGTTTATTTCAAACTTTTAGTACATCAACATTTGCAGTGATGACTCTTAAGATTGATATGTGCAAAGCTGCATGCAATTCGCCAACTATATAATCCGAATATGTATCTAGAGCTTTCGTCAAAATCTTGTCGAATTCCGTAAGGAGTTGACAATTTGATGAATCAGCTGATGATACTTTAATTACTAATACAGTACTTTTTGTAATGGAGACGAACGGACGTCAAAATGACGATAAATGTTTCCAAAATACACAATGTTATGAAAAATTATGATTAAATACGGGTACTGAATTAAAATAGCCACGAAAAACGTATTTAAGTGTGGGGGTGGCCACAACCGGTACAGTGGCCAAAACCGGTACTTCTACCCTATACATTGTTCCATTAAATGTAAGATTAAAGTTACTCATATTGCAGTTACTGATATTTACAAATATCGAGTAAAGTACTTATAATTTTGTCTATATGGGTATATTACTTTATGAAAAATGTTTGTGTTTTTGCTACACAAAAGTGCGAGAAATTTACAAAACTCGCTATACGAAATAAACATTAATATAGTTGCATAGTAAATTTAGTATGCGTGTATGCATTTTACCAAACCGGTGATATAAAATTACAAGACATGGTTACTAAATCAATCATTACTAAATTAGTACATGAAAATAAACATGAATTTTTGGAATTTTAGTGACTGATTTGAAATTTAATACACATTTTCCAATAACGAGAAAAACCCGCACTAGATCACTAACACTTACCACTTAGCATCGACTTCTGATAAGTTACTCGAGATTTTCAAAAAGATTCCGCTCGTCCAAAAATTATGTTCACAGAAAAAAATTTTTGTATGAAAATTACTATACCGGTATTGGAAGCTCGGATGCATATACCGCATATTAATTTTCATTTACATAAATCTGTAATATTTGAAAAATCGGTATCCGATAATTAAATAGAAACCTTTGATATTAATGGAAAAATGTGTTCGAGGTTTACAATATTTTCACCAATTGTTATAAGTAACGTACATTAAAATTCACAAACGGGTGAATAGTTTTTTCACGTACTGTATACTAATTTCAATATGCATTCTACTGTAAAATTTAGTATGGTAGTAGACTAAAAAGGGATGTACACCTCTAATAGTAATGAACCAGAGTGCTATATTTATGCAACACTCTTTTCTATTATTGTAACCAAAGTATATTAAAAGTCATATACGTGTGAATAGTTTTCCTCATATACGGTATACTATTTTTAACATGCATTTTTCTTTAAATTTAGTATGTTGGTGTCGCAAAGAAATTTAATTAAAAAATATTTATTTGCACGTGTTCAATCGAGTTTTTCTCCACTTTTAATTACATAATACATCTTTGTCTACATGTTGGTACATATTAATCGTTGAAAAACATATTTAATTTTTTTACACTGCTCGGGAATCGAACCTGGGACCCTCCGGTTGGTGTTGTTGCGTTGCGCTTTAGCTCACTCGGCCATTCAGATCATATGATTGAACATTTTTTTTTGTCTATTTGATTGTCGGTAATATGAAATATAAAATGAAATTAGTGTAATATAGTCAGATATTTTTAGATTTATGTGATTGCGCCTGATATGGTAATAATAAAAGCACGTTCAGTTATTTTTCACGGCAATCGGTTATATCGAATAGGCTACGTTATTACTATCTATATATGCTTGTGCGAATTATGTCATTAATATTTGGGTGAATGCCCATCGGACTGTCTCAGGGTCAGTACTAGGATAGGTGACCGCCTAGCTGACTCTGACTGTCAGTACTAAGTTCGTTAACCGCCTAGTTTACACTGACGATCCATACTGAAAATCGTTAAACGCGGTTATTAATTTCGAATAATGGTATATGAATACCCAAACAAGTCTTTGGATAATCACATTGGATGTTAGTTTTAATATATTTATGCCAACAAATTGTAAAAGATTCTGACACTTTACCAGTTTGGTTCAGTTATTGAAATTTAAAGAACAGGTGACTCTTCCTATTCATATAAAAAAGTATAATATATTTATATTCAAGTACAGAATTTTACAAAACTCTGCACTGATTTTAAAACACCGGTCTATAAATAGTTGCTTTGGCACACGCGTATTTAAAAATTAATATCTTTCTTAGAATTACAAAGTATTAGCTTCGAAAATTCCAACGCGCATTTATTAATTTCTAATGGCCGTATTTTACTGTTCACATAGATCTTCAGATATCTATAACGCATGCTAATTTTAAGAGATACTTCTGTGCGTGATTTAGAGGTTTTTAATCTTTTCATTATGAAATCGTGTTTTAGAAATTTAAACTATCATGAAGACCTACTTTTAATATGTAATTGTATATTCAATATTTAGTCAGCCTCTAAACTTGCGAACTTGTACACTAATTTTAATACACCGGTCTATGAATCGTCTTTCTAATAGACATGTATTGTAATTTTAAATATCAGTTATATGAAAATTCATTTACTTTTGCTAAATTTCGTATACCGTTGGTATATTTACTAGACAAAGTTTATTAATTTCTATTTTATATACCAGGTTTTGAAATTTCATAATTGTTGGTGTACGAAAATTCCTTTTTTTTTTACAGTGCACTGAAAAAAATTTTTGTATGAAAATTACTATACCGGTATTGGAAGCTCGGATGCATATACCGCATATGAATTTTCATATACATAAACCTGTAATATTTAAAGAATCGGTATACGATAATTAAATAGAAACCTTCGATATTAATGGAAAAATGTGTTCGAGGTTTACAATATTTTCACCAATTATTATAAGTAACGTATATTAAAATTCACAAACGGGTGAATAGTTTTTTTCACGCACTGCATACTAATTTCAATATGCATTCTACTGTAAAATTTAGTATGGTAGTAGACTAAAAAGGGATGTCCACCTCTAACAGTAATGAACCAGAGTGCATTATTTACGCAAAACTCTTTTCTATTATTGTAACCAAAGGATATTAAAAGTCATATATGTGCACTGAGAAAAAAATATGATCAGAGTAACCATATTTTTATTCTATTCTATTCGCACACTGAAAAAAAGACCATGGTATTTCCAACAATAATACCATAGTAAAAAATTTATAATATGTGGAACCATATTTTATAGTTGAATCAGCTTTTATATGGTTTACCGAACTATTGTCGTGAAGTTAAGGAAACTATGCAGTTGGGATAGTGAATCTAAATATGCGCCACACTTAACAATACTATAACTTATCGTTAAAACTGTAACAATAAAATTATGATATATTTAACACATTTATAAAATCAACACTGCGAGAACAATATGGTCGGAGTAACCATATTTTTACTTAACTTTTTAACTTAAAATATGGTCGGAGTAACCATACTTTTACTATAACATATGTTGCCCTGAGAGGACGGTAATGATTTATTGCTACGCAACAAGAAATATTGTAACCAACGACTAAATTATGATACGAATAACTATTTGTATAGTAGAACTCACTATATTTTACGTGTTTGTCACATGCATTTTTTCAGTGTATGGTTATCGTAACCAATAAAAATATAGTTACTATGTACCATATTTCGTAGCTATGTTAATTATTTCTTTATGTTAGTTGCAACTATTCGTTCTTTTACTATTTATAGAGTATTGTGAACGGTTGTAGAACAATAAAGGCATATAAAATTCATTGTCATTTTCTAATTATGTTTATTTATCCTTATCATCCAGTATAGTAAATGATGAGATCGGTTAGTAGTTCAACATATTTACTATTTGTTGCTAGATTCATAATACGTTTGTGTATCATAACAAAGGTATGGTGTAGAGCGAACGCTTGGATGTGGATTTCTTCTCTTCTTCTCCTTTTCTCCTGGCTATCGCCATCTTTGGGCGGCATGTGCCACTGGATATGGTTTTATATACCATGTGAAATGATTTCTTGTGAATAGTATGTTTTATATTTATCATGGTCTACCATCACATTCGATTTCGTTGATAAAATGAAGTGTGTATGGCAAAAAGTGTTTTGTTTGTAATTACATGTAATATTTATATTTTTACCATATTCACTGATAGTAGTGAATTTAGAAGAGCGGGATATCGGCTTAGAGCGACTTTTTCCCCAATACTCACTGTTGCCGCTGGTCAGTTGCGAGTCGGACGTCGGAGTTAGACAAAAATAAGAAGTGACGAAGATTGGATATTCCACCTCTTATATAGGGGCCAGATGACAATTCGCTTGCGAGAAAGTCCTATCCCGCTGGCCATCAATCGGAACCGAGGGAACTAGGCAGTGCGTGAGATTTGCATCATGGACTCTTGCGGACAAAAAATTGATGTTGAATATAACAATAAAATATTGCAGCGAATACTATGCATTATTACAAGCGTCCATGATGCAAGTCTCACGTGCTGCCTAGTTCCCTCGCTTCCGATAGATTGCCAGCGAGATAGGACTTTCTCGCAAGCGAATTGTCATCTGGCCCCTATATAAGAGGTGGAATATTCAATCTTCGTCACTTCTTATTTTTGTCTAACTCCGACGTCCGACTCGCAACTGAGCAGCGGCGACAGTGAGTATTGGGAAAAAAAGTCACTCTAAGCCGACATCCCGCTCTTCTATATTCACTACTATCAGTGAATATAGTAAAGATATAAATATTAGATATTACTTGTAATTATATACAAAAGACTTATTGCCATACACACTTCGTTTTATCAACGAAATCGATAGTGAGTGTGGACCATAATAAATGTAAAACATACTATTCACAGGAACTCATTTCACATGGTATATAAATCCACATAGAAGCGTTCGCTCTACACCATGTTTGTGTTACAGTACACAAAAGTATTGTCAGTCGTGCAAAAATAGTAAGTATGTTGATGGACCGACACTGATGGTTGTGCGGTCGGTGTACGGCTCTGGCGGTCCCACGAGTTAAGCAGCATTGTTTGCGGCCATAACTTGGATGGGTGACCGTTTAGCCGTGCACCGGCTGGCATATCAAATCAGTGAGCGGGAGGTCAGTTTTTCTGAGACCTCGGTGTTTACACTTAAGTACTTTACTTTCGTATATACACCGGGAGATCAGAAGAATGTATGGCCGTCTGTACCAGCACGGGTTTTCCGCAGTTTCCCCGTGTTCATGGCGAATGCGGTACAGTGTAGCTAAGTCGGCTGCGGCCGCATGGAAAGTTAGGTTAGCTTAGCGAAGTGCGGGTAGGGAGTGATAGGAGGAAGGGTGGGATGGGCGGTAAAAGGCGATTGAAGCCATACCATGGAAAGAATAAATAAAATAAAAAAAATAGTAAGTATGTTGAACTATGGACATCATCATCATTGACTATACAGGATGATAGGAATAAATAAACATGACTGGAAAATAACTATATATTTTATATGCCTTTGTTGTTCTACAATGGTTTAAAATACGTTATAAATAGTAAAAGAACGAATAGTTGCCACTAACATACAGACATAGTTGACATAACTACGAAAATATGGCACGTGATAACTATATTTTTATTGGTTACGATAACCATAAAAACATTGTCGTCCTCTCTGGGAAATATAGTTTATAGTAAAAATATGCTTACTCTGACCATATTTTTTTCTCAGTGTGTGCGACAGAGACGCGCTACGCAAGTTTAAGAAATCTGGATCTCGAACCACATAATTGATTATTGTTAATTAATTGTGAAAAACAAGTATCTGAATTTTTGCATATCCTTAGAAATAGAAAAATGCATCGTTCATTTTCAATCTGTCATAAGAAACAATGTTAAATAGTATCAATTTACGAAATTTATTTCTCAAAAACCATGAAGATTAACTTACTCAAACTTTGCAGTTGAACTCAGGTCATCCATATCAATGGGTATTTAAAAAACCAGCATCTATTTCTTGTTACTGTTTTTGCGCTCGACCCTCCTTAAGTTATTGAAATTTAAAGAACAGGTGACTCTTCCTATTCATATAAAAAGGTATAATATTTTTATATTCAAGGACAGAATTTTACAAAACTCTGCACTGATTTTAAAACACCGGTCTATAAATAGTTGCCTTGGCACACGCGTATTCAAAAATTAATATCTTTCTTAGAATTGCAAAGTATTAGCACCGAAAGTTCCAACGCGTATTTCTTAATTTCTAATGACCGTATATTAATGTTTAAATAGGTTTTAAGATATCTACAACGCATGCTAATTTTAAGGTATACTTGTGGACGAGATTTCGATGTTTTTCATCTTTTAATTTTGAAATCGTGTTGTAGAAATTTAAACTATCATGAAGACCTACTTTTAATATGTAATTATATATTAAATATTTAGTCAGCCTCTAAACTTGCGAACTTGTACACTAATTTTAATACATCGGTCTATGAATAATCTTTCTAATAGATATGTATTGTAATTTTAAATATCAGTTATATGAAGATTCATTTACTTTTGCTAAATTTCATATACGGATGCTATATTTACTAGACAAAGTATATCAATTTCTATTTTATATACCAGGTTTTAAAATTTCATAGTTGTTGGTGTACGAAAATTCCTTTTTTTTACAGTGTATTTATACACTGTAAAAAAAATCTTTCTTAAAATTAATATTCTTGTATTGGAAGTACCATATGCATAAACTGTGCATTAAATTTCATAAAACATTATATTGAATTTTCATATGAACGGTATTGGAAAAAATGTAGCTTTCGATAACAATACGGCACAATTGTTTCTGGTTTTTCCATCGCTGCAAGATAGTTTTCGATGAATATATTTGAAAATTCATAGACATTACTTTTGATATTTAATGACTTTGTATATTATATTTCATAAACATTTATGTTGAATTTTCGTATGAGCGGTATCTGAAAATTCAAATACATATGTGTTGGAAATTTAAAATGGACATAAAAACAATTTTTAAAAATATAAATATTAGTCGGACATTATTTTTTTACACAAATAATGTCATCAGAATTTGTTGGGAATTGGTTTTCGCCATAGAAAATTTTCGCTTACCTACCTAAATATCTAACAACGCACGCACGCTACCGAGTACGCTATCAACAATTGTGCCGCAATGTTATCGTAAGCTACATTTTTTCCAATACCGTTCATATGAAAATTTAATAAAAAGATTTATGAAATTTAATGCATAGTTTATGCGTACGGTACTTCCAATACAAGTATATTAATTTTAAGAAAGTTTTTTTTTACAATGTATGTAATATAAAATAAAGAAGTGGAAAAATCCGTCTGAGTACGTATTAAATTAGCTGTCCCCACCTCACTGAGAGAAAAATCTCGTAATTAAAAAAAAAATATTATTAGACCAACGGTAATCTAACTATAAACTGTAATTCCCAGAAGCAACGTCTATATCTTATGGTAATAGCAAATATAATTATAGTAGCAATCATAAAAATGATAATAGTGTCAAAAACTATTCTAATAGTTTCAAATATGCCGTTTCGTTGAATATACGATTTCAACATTTGTTTCCAATAATCTTGTAAGTATCGTTCATTAAACCATATTATCATCGCTTCAATCATAAATCATTGCAAGCCTTCCTATATTCGTTTTATCATGTAAAATCGTTAAATCAACGATATGCTTTTCTCTCAGTGTTTGCTGAGAATTTTTCACATCGGCTAGATGTAAAAAAGGAAGAAAAAAAGTGAAGCTTGAAGGGTGTTCCTGGAGACGGTTAAACATGAAGTTGCTGCTTCTGCGGGTTTCTCCTGTTTCTGGCATATTATGACTCGAAGCACCCTGGTTACGTGTGCTTCGAGCGAATCGCATAGGTTGGGGCGGTCGCTGGAGAGTTCGTGAGGACTATATGCTTGTGAGTCTCTTTCTCCGTGAAGAAACAGCGCACCCTCGGACCAGAGACCCGAGGCAAAGAAACTGCACGAAAGTACCGGGGCTGTCCCCGTCATAAATCTCGAAACGTTCTCGTAAAGCGTGGCTGACATGTGTGCCCGTTGCTACGACTGCTGCTGCTACTGTTGTGTGCATGCAATGTTATACACTGCCTCACATCTTTTAGCCTTTTGGTGTATATATTCGCAACATTCGGTTTGGACTGTATATATACGAGGTATTCCTGGCCAACTCACATCGGTAAGCATTCTTCCCTAACCCCTTCCAATTCACTATATAATTTTTTATGCTCAAACAAAAAAAAAAATACTTTTAATTTTTTTTTAGATCTTCTTAACCGAAATTTTTTTTTCATGAATTTCTTAAATCAATTTTTTTTACTAAATTTGTCAATTTTACAAAATTACGTATTAGATGTCAACTGTAAGAAAAAAAAGTATGCAAAGTAGAACTTTGCGCATTGCTTCTTCATTAATTTTCATCTTTCACAACGCCGCCTCTATGAGGAAGTTTCTTTATTTTATTTTTGGCTTCCTCATAGTCCTCTACCGGACAAAAATGAAACAGGATGGCACAAGATGATCAGTTGTTGTGTAAATATTTTATACAACGGCTTTTTATTAAATGGCTTAAAAATCGATGCAAACGTTTGCCCTCTCTAGGTAATGCGCCAAAAATTTTGATATTTAGTACAGAATTTTTGAGAATAATATAAAAATTTTTAATTGGGCCGCGAAATTTTTATTTCAAATATTCATGAAAAAAAGTTTCAGTAAAAAAAAAAACTAAAAAAAATTAAAAGTTTTTTTTTTTTTTTGTGCATATTGCGATATTCCTATATTAAAACGTTCATGGACGACAAATGCGAAATCCATTGTTAGCGATTTATTCGTAATCTGATTGGTCGCCGGTGTCGTCGTCAGACACACTGCGATCGGGACCAAGTTCATGCGTTCATTTTTTTTTGTTTATGTCAAATGTCGAAACTTATAGAAAAAGACTCGGGCGCTCAAGCGCCCGAGTCCGCTTAACCCTAGTAGAATAATATAAAAAAATATGGAGCGAATTGGAAAGGCTCAGGGTTGAACCCTCGTTGACTTGGCCAGGTATACTGCATATACACACACATATATCTCTATATTATAAAAAGATCTAGCCGCCGCCGCCGCCGCCGCCGCCGTGTCAAGAATCGAGGGACTTAGAATAATTCGGGCTCAGGGCTTGGCGGAAGGGGGGCGGCACCCTTCGGGGGGGGGGGGGGGGGCACCCTTCGGAGGTGGCACCCTTGGGTAGGGGGCGATTGCGAGCGCGCGCAGCGCGCGAGCCACAATACAATCCTAGTATATATATATATATATATATATATATATAATTAGGCAGACCAAGGGATATATATACTATATATATATATATATATATATATATAGTATATATATCCCTTGGTCTGCCTAGGATTTTTTGGCACCTTTAGCCTGCCTAGGGGGTCGTTGGCGTCCTGACGTTTTTTCAACCTGTTTAAGTGGGGCTAAAAATCTGAAAAAATTCATGGAGTTTCTTTAAACCTTTAAGTTGAAGCATCGATCATGAAATTATGGACAATTTAATTTTTTTATATATTTTTTATCAACAAAATGATGAAAAACGGGGTCAATGCATTTGTTTACTCAAAAAATCATAACTGTAAGAAAAATAAAGATATCGAAACTACCAAAAAAGAATATTAAAGGGGAAGATTGTCGCTTCCGAGAAAAAAATAAGCCGCGTCCAATTTTTCTTAAATTAACCTTAAGTTTGGGACCTGAAAATTGGCAATAATTTAGTCGAAAATTTCGGAGTAAAAAGGCAATAAATGTGTAAACTAAGTAATAAAATCAATAATAACTCAAAGCCCCTCACCCAAGAGTGCCCCCCCCCCCCCAAAGATGCCCGCAGCCTTGGGGGACCTATGCTTTTGGAAAAGGACTTAGAATAATTCGGGCTCGGGGCTTGGCGTGAAGGGGTGGGGCTAGCCCCAAGCCTTTAGCCCCACCCCCTTCCGCCAAGCCCTGAGCCCGAATTATTCTAAGTCCCTTGATTCTTGACACGGCGGCGGCGGCGGCGAGATCTTTTTATAATATAGAGATATATATATATATAGTATAACAAAAGTACTCACTGAACTATCCGTTTTTCACTCGTTCGGTATCTCATTCGTTTTCCGGCAACATCTTCGCACTTTAATAGAGAGCTGAGCTTTTATATCAGTGTTTCCTCGCGCGTAGACCGAAAAGGGCAACCAATTTCTAGGCTTCTTTTCTTCTGCTTCTCTTTCGAAGTCGTACGTCCAAAGTCCGACCACGTAAGACTCTCGGCGTAAACTAGCTTGTATCGCTGCATACGCGTGCAGCATAGTGAGCTGTGAAGGGCTATGCAGACGACGTATCTGGAGACATCTTCATGGAGAATTTGAGAAATGATGGGAGTGCGCCATTTGTAATGAAACGTATATTATAATCGGTGTTATAACCACCCATTACTTTGCAACTCACTTTTATTCTGTATTTGAATGATGTTCCTAATTTTTTGTAAATGATCTCTAAAAAAAAAAAATTAAATAGGCACCATTTGTAAACAAATTAGTTAGCTAAACTCAATCCGACAAATAAATTATTAGTTCCAGCAAGAAAAGTTCTCTTTACTTCAAATTTATCCGTGTCAACAAAACCAACACTCATTTGCGGTTCTAAAAAATATTCTTGCATCGACTAAAATGAAATTTATCAGTGCCAACGAATAGCTATTTCCTGTGTACTTCGATTGATCAAAACCGCAAAACTGGTGAAGCATCAACCAATCATGTTCCTGGATGAGCTTCAACTGGTTTTCGCATGCTAAGAGCTTTATTCAACGATTGCACATATATACAGCTTAGTGTGGTTTCGTACTGGTCTAAGATAGTAAGCTGTGTAGTATATTCGACTGATCCAGGATATCCTTGTAGGATTTGGTAAATGGTATATGTGTGTGTCTTACCACAATGTGCTATACAACACTAAGCATACTGCAGACATTCCGAGAGCCATATTCAAGATGTGATATGTAGCAGTGAGTAACATAGTATCGTAAAAGAAATGGAGAGGCTCTTGCTTGGATAAGCTTACATTCAGAGGTAGCAGTTCAGTTTTAACGTGACAGTGAGCGTTTTTTCCTGACGTTACAAAGTAAGCAGCGTTATATATGTCTATCTATGCGAACTGTAGTAGAGAATACATAGTGTACTTCCGGAAGTGCGTATCCGCGGCACACCGATGCTCTCGACGTCGTCAAGCTGAGGTCGTTACATATTTTCTTTTTTCTATGACGCGAGAGTCAGACATAGCAAAAGGGAGAGTCGGCGTTGGGATCTCGGAAAGCCCAACACCACAATAAAATCCCCCTACACATCGTCCCTGGCGCTCAGCAAAAAATTTTAGGTCGACGTTTTTTTTTGTCACTCGTGTGGAGATTCTGGAAACGGATTGTAGCAAACGACTTCTTCGCAATACAGACTCTCTGGGGTTTCTTTTTTTTCGACATGAATGTTAACGAGTGGCTAAGAAAGATGGATGTGCCATTTGTTGATCGTATAGCGGATATTTCGTTTTTGTGGAATTGGGATTAACACTGTAATCGATAAAATCCGTTCCAGTAAAATTTTTGATGTTGCATACTTTATTTATTTTATAACAAAGTAGCGAAAAAAAATTACTTTTTAAATTTTTACCCGTATTGATTGAGTAAACTTAAATAAAAAAATTCTGAAAAAATATGCCAAACTGTGACATTCCATTTGAAATGTAAGGTCAATTTTTATTTTATGACGAAAATCCGCACTTAGTCGGCAAAATGATAAAAATATGTATCTAAAAAAATTGAACATTTTCCACAGTTTTGTTTTAGAAAAGTGTAGAACTTTGAAGAATTTTTTTCCTACCGTTAAGGGTTATTGAAGGAAATTATGTACACCGAGAAAAAAAATTTTTAATTGATTTCAAACAAATGGGTGGATTGAATTTTTTTCATTGACTTTAAGGAAATGTTTCTTTGCTTTCAATGAAATAGTGCATTTCAATTTCAAAGAAAGGGTTTCATTGATTCAAAGAAGTCATAAGTCACAAAAAGTCGATAAAAATGTAGGCAGATATCGGTATTTATTGAAATAAATTATCAAAGACGATTTCTTTGAAACCGATGAAAAATGTTTCCTTGGTTCAAGGAAAATTTTCATTAATTTAATGTCACTAGATTTCATTGAATTTATGATCATTCAAAAGAAAATATAATATTAGCTTAAGTACACGGAAAAAAAAGTTTGGTTGTGGAAACTACGATTTGCTGTACACAATGTCTAAAAAGTTAGTTGCCTCAACCGTATCGAATAGTAACCTCAACTATTCACGATTAGTTCTCGATTGGATTAGTTAGGTTAACTAATCCAATCGTTGGGACTACCACTCGAATAGTCGGGACTACCATTCGAATCGTCGGTATTATCACTCGAATCGTCGGTATTACCATTTGAGTTGTTAGGGAAATAGAATAATCGATTGGTTGTGTCAACTCATTTCTTGGTTATGGCAACTTTTTTTTCCGTGTATATTATTTCATTGATTTCAAAAAAAAATATTTCATAAGTTGGGACTTTTATGAAATTTCTTAGAATCAAGGAAACTTCTTTTCTCGGTGCGTTTCTCCATGTGGGCGGGTTGCATAAAAACATAAAAAATGTAACATTTTCAAATAACTTATACAATAATAAAAAAAAATTATGATCGATTTAAAACCGATATAAACTTGAAAAGCATTTAAAAAAAGTCATGACGATGAGTATACCAAAATTATAACCCAATCATTAAATGCAAATTCCATCAGAATTTAAGAGTCATCACATGTGCCTCCCACGCAGAAACTTTAAGCGTTTCAATTATATGTTTTATGGGTCGATTCATATACCGGCATGTGTCCATAACGTTGGAGTCCATTGATGGAGGCTTATAAATGCGGGATCGTTTATGAATGGATGTTATCGACGACACGTTATTGTATGTACATAGCTGGGTATTCAGTATCGGAACATAACGATTCACCAATGCTTGTACGCATATATATATATATATATATCCGTACGAGCATACTGATACGTTTGTATTTTAGGAAATGCTTTTTATTCATAGCGTGGCATAGCCGGTTGAACGGTAAAGAGATATGCAACTGACCCTCGTAACCCTCATACTAGCAGAACACTCTTTGTGACCCCTCCCCTCTCCATCCTCTCGTTCACTTCTCCATCCAATTGTTCTCGCACGTGATGGGACTTTCCAGCCAAGATTCCTCACCAGAAGAATTTTCAGTCCTCCGACCTGCATGTGTTTCTAGACTTTCACGTGTCTCTTCGCTCTTCCCTCTCTTACTAACACGTTTCTCTTCGTTATTCTCTCTCACACGCTTTCATAACCTCTCAATGGTCGGACGCGACCCGCAGCTGCAAAATCTGCCCGAACAACCCTCGGCTCGAGCTACGTTACATGGTGAACACATGCGGTGACTGTTTTTTTTCTCTCTCTCACTCTCGTTCGCTTAATTTCTATCTTTATCTCTATCTCTGTCGCACGTGCTCTTTCCATCCACGAGCTCACCCATTGTTTTTACAAATTCCCTGGCGTCCGGATTTTCGGGCTGAGCTGCTTCGCAGCGCACCTCCTCTCCTCATGCCCCGCTGCGGAGTCATACAGCCACGCTTAAAAAGTTATTTATACGGCATTTAACTTCGACCAACCTGCCTGCCTCGCTACATGCATCTCCCTCACCTCTAGCGACTACCCTCCTTAGACCAGTGCCGTTTAACTCTCAACGTGCGCACCACGCATGTATTAATCAAAAGCATATAGGTACCCTGGCACCGGAGAAATGCAAATCGTGGATGAGTGGGAACTACCATTTTAGTTTTACAGAAGTCTCTACGTATACGCAGCATAAACGCTTTAAAGCGGAACTACTCATATGGTATCAGAGAAATTGTGACAATTCTAGGTACTATAAAGTGATAGCTATTCATTTTTTCGACTATGCGACTATTTATATATATATATATATATATATATATATATATATATATATATATATATATATATATATATAGTTACCAACAATGTATATATATATATATATACATTGTTGGTAACTACAAAAATTGATATGTTTATATAGCTACCGCAACGTACAGTTAAGCATCGATTATCGGAACTAATTGGGATTAGACATCGTTCGGACAATCGAAAATTCGGATAATCGAACCACAATATTTCGAGTGGGGAAAAATGACTGATGAGTTTAATATAGCGAATGAAATATATTTATTTCACTCCCCGTGTGGAAATTCCAACTCGCCATCACCTAGAAATCGACTAGTTTTCTTATTTTCTGTACAAGATCTAGGTCGGAAAACTAGCTAGATCCGAGCGATATGTGTAATTTCTCGCTGTCTAGTCGTTGTACAGAAAAACTGTCTAAAATCTGGCTAAGATTCTATTAATTCGCAGTAAACTTAGCTGGTGATTCACCAGTACGGAAATCGGTTAAACCTATAGCATAAAATTGACTAGGTGCTAGATCGGATTTCTGTATTGAATCCAGATACCGGTTAAATAGCCTAGGATGAATAAAAAAACAGAATTAATATAAACCGTAATTTATTGCATCAGCACGTAACAGGGAAGCGGTTTAACACTATTTAAACAGGGAACACTATTTAATAACGTACGTAATCACTTTTTCATTAATAATCAAATATCTCGATAAGGCCTATCGCAAAAAACAAAAAAAATATAAATTCTTTCGCGTCGTACAAAACCAAAAAAAAAAAATCGTAGTCTTCTAGAACGTATTTTTTGGTACCTTTCACGAACATGCACGTACCACTCTACATAATAATAACACTGCGCAGCGTGTCACGACTAGACCGTGTATCGGAATCTCCCTGTATCGGAAAACGCCCTGTATCGGTACTGCACTAAAATGTTGGATTGTCGAATGTCGGTGATCGATATAAATACATGTAAACAGAACTTAACCTCTCGGTTACCAGCGATGGCCCGCACTAGGCAGCGTGATACGACGGACAGTCTCGCACGATCGTGGTCAGATTAGGTTTGGCAGCGATGTGTGCGCCGCTCACGGCGGCTCATATTTTCCAGCCCCTACGTGGGTAGCGCCAAATACAAATATTCAAGTAAAACTAGTTTGACACTAGATGGCCTCGGCATCTATACGTGTATGCTAGATATATTATGTCTAGCATCTGATCAGGTAAGTTATGCCATGAAAGCTAGATAGATCCTAGATGGCCTGGGCATCTATACGTGTATGCTAGATATATTATGTCTAGCATCTGATCAGGTAAGTTATGCCATGAAAGCTAGATAGATCCTAGATGGCCTGGGCATCTATACGTGTATGCTAGATATATTATGTCTCTGGTCAGGTAAGCTGTGCCATGAAAGCTAGACAGATCCTAGATAGATATGCTATTTATCAGTGCATTCTGGCTAGATTATGTCTAGTCCCACTACAGAAAAACTTGATAGAAAAAACTAGATAGACGCTAGGTTCAAACCAGTTTATCCCCAACAGATTTCCACACCCCTAGCAGAAATAGTGACCAGTTTTTGGCAAGGGCCACGCGAGTTAGCGCTGTATATTACCGAGGCACTCGCAAGGAAAAATGGCGAGGGCCTCGTCTGGCGTGTAACGCATGTCATAGTCAGCCACTCGGCTGGCTGACTGCCGAGTACATGGCGAGTTTTCCTTGGCAGTAGCTGGCGTGGCCCATTTTCGAGTAAATGGCGAGTTTTGCTCGACAGTAACTGGCGTGGCTCATTTTCGAGTCAATAGCGAGATTTGCTCGACAGTAGCTGGCGTGGCTCATTTTCGAGTCTATATATTCTATGCGTAGCAATATTTAACTAACTTTCATTCTGGTATGAGATGACAGAGAATTCCTTAGAAGAGAATTGGACTGTGCGAATCCAGCTTGGCTCTGTGTCGCAGCCTGATTTCTATGATAGGTGCAAAATAAATCTCTTACCAGAAATTCCATCCGATTGTCGACAATTTGATGTAGAGAGTTCTTTACATTGAGAACGTATGAACTTCTGAACTGCTCTGTGTTTCTAACACGAGCTGATGTCAAAACTGTGTCCGTTCTTTTTTGTCCATCGTATTCTGTTGCTACTTTTGATCTATATATCTGTATAATGTATTAAATTTCATATTAAATATTGGTATATTATTGAGCCAGTTAATTTATGATGGAGAAAATTTATTATTAGCGATTATACTAGATAACAGTCAAGACATTTTGATACAGAGGAAGTGAGTTTCTTGGAGGTTAATTATCGATCTATATCACAGCTTATCTGCACTTATTAGAATAATACTTGTCAAACGAAACATACCTTGAAAAATTATATTACGTCGTTCTTAACTTTACCGTCCAGACGCTTAAACGGTAACGTAACCGAATTAATCCCAGCTGCCAATGGACTTCGTTCTTCGATCGTGGACTTAGCACTAACAGTTGATACATATGCTTGGTAGCGATAGACTGAGCGCTCGCGAGGCCACCTCGTGGAGCAATAGGTAGTGACTTACTACGCGGGCTCGCCAGCGGCACGTAGGTTCTACTACCGAATACAGCACGCGAGGCGCTCGCGATGCACTCACAAGTCTTCACTCGCGAGGCCATCTCGTGGAGCGATAGGTAGTAACTTACTAAGCGGGCTCGCCAGCGGCAAGTAGGTTCTACTAGCGAACATAGTACGCGTGGCGCTCGCGAGGCACTCACGAGTCTTCGCTCGCAAGGCCATCTCGTGGAAGAATGGGCAGTGACATAGCATGCGTGATGGCCAGCATCTCGTGGGACATGTTGGCAACCCGATCAAGCCTGTGCCTCGCTAGACCCTCGCCAGCTATCCTGATACTAGCACAGCTAGGATAGCCCTCGCCAGCTACTCGTGTGACACAAGTCAAATCCGAGTACATTTCTGCTAGGGACGGGTCGGTGCTTAAATCTCCATTATCACACCTTGTGAAATAATAATACTTTACGATACGAGCGCGATCAAACGTTGTTTTAACTCGTGTGATTGCAACACTCGCCTTCGGTTCGTGCTACAAACTCACACTAATCAGAAAAAGTTTGATCGCACTAGTATCGTAAAGTACTGTTAAAAACAAATAACATCCACATCTTTTTGAAGTATTTCCTATATTTCTTTGGTGCAACGTCAATGATTTTCTATTGTTTTACTACGAAACCAAGCTCAGAATAATTTTCACCATTTTGTTGTAAGATAAGAACTTGACGACTATACTTAGAATCCGAATCCTATAGGCTTAAGGATATATGCTAGGTGCAGTCCCGCCAAACGTGAGTTTCAAATCAAATTTCGAACGTTTTCCAATGGGATAAAAATCGAAAAAAATTCAAGCCCATAAAAGGTGCGGAAAAGATCGATTTTCCATAATAATGATTCCAAAATGTTATTAAAAAAATGATGAATAAAAAAATTGTTGAAAACATTACCCGAAAACCTAACGTTTTTTTCGAATGAAAATGAGTTGTCAGTTTTTTCAAATGCATATGAATTTCTTCGTAATTTTTTCGTTCCCATGTAGAAATCAGTCTGGGCGTTCCAGTTTGAATATCGATCCTGGTCGGGATTGGCTCGGGCTTCCATAAGTGGGTTATCCAACTTGGAATCTGAATAGATCCCAAATAGATTTCCGGTTACGCACTCGATGATAGTTTATCATCGATTAGGATTTGCTAGGGTTACCCTAAGAGAGCCGTCCTATTTAGAATCGGGATGGATTCTGGATCGGGACTCAATTCTAAACGACGAGCTGTATTACCGTGCATCGGGATTTGTTAGGGTTACCCTAAGAGGGATTCTACTTGGATTCTGCAGAGAATCCGGATCGTCTTCCCGTTACACAACGATTTGTACGGAACTAATTTTACTTCACCCTTTATGTAGTAAAATGTCGTAGAATACACGTACGAAAAATTTTTCCTTAACTTGCGTGGTTGTAACAACGTGTGCGCACCTTCACGTGAACGGTCCGCAGAGTGTTCTCATCGCTGCCCATGCAGAAATTTTGACAGGGTTCCAGCTGGAATCAGCTTGGTATTCCCATCTTTCGACAAGGATCCAGGTGAATATCTATAACAGCTGGAATCCAGTCAGCCATCGGATCGGATCCCAGTTCGAGATCCCGATCGGAATCCAGTTTCCGCATGTTACATCCCATGTCTGGAATCCGTTCCGATGACCGACTGGAATCCGACCGGAAGATGGTAATACCAGGCAGGATCCAGCTGGATCCCTGCCGAAATTTCTGCATGGGTTATTTCGAATTTTTCTTTTGAATTAAGAAAAAATGCGCGAAAAATAACGAATTTTGGATATACGTTTGGCATAAAACCATTCATTACACTCAAGATATTCTTTGCCAAACGCATATCCAAAATTCGTTGTTTTCCGTGCATTTTTCAGAATTAAAAAATAATCAAAATAAAGAAAAGATTCTGAAAAAATTCATATGTATTCGGAAAAATTGAAAACTCATTTTCATTCGAAATAAACGTTAGGTTGTCGGGTGATTGGTTCAACAAATTTTTAATTCCTCAATTTGTTAATAAAATTTTGGAATCATTATTATGCAAAATCAATCTTTTCAGCACCTTTCACATGCTTCAATTTTTTTCGACTTTTATCCCATCGGGAAGTGGTTGAAGTTTGCTTTGAAACTCACGTTTGGCGGGACTGCATCTATCATACATCCGGTTACAATCGTTCGGTTATCCGATCGTTCGGATAATTGACGGTCTACTGTATAACATGCATCTAATATGATATAAATATATATGATATAATATAGATATAAATATGCATCTGCTTCGAAAAAGTTGGTCGGTTGAGTTATCCTGCTGCAAAAAAAATACCCAGGTGGGGTTTTACGATTGGCGGAGCGCTGGGCCCGTCTTGGGCGCTGTGCTTCGAGTACTGGTCCGATGCTCTCTTCCAGAGTCGGCCCGTTGCTCTGCCGGCATTGGCACGTAACCTCGGCACAGAATCCGATACCGACGCTGCGGCGTTACTCCCGCGCAGAAATAATTAGACCCGGCGGCACTCCCGCCGGGAGTTCCGGCAGGTCTGGTTGTTGGACCTGCCGGGCGCCCGCGACAGGCCCGCGGGAGCCCCGCATTAGTATTTTTCAAAGATATTCCGAAATAATATCTCCAGGAAGTATTTGTGGATTAAACGTTACGCACCTTCTTTTCTTTTAAATGTATTAAGCCATAAGCGAAGTAGGAGTTACAAATACTACATGTAAATGAAGATTTCGATGACTGTAGAGATCAAAAGAGTACATCTTGCTCGATATTGTTGCATAATGTTTTTCTCTTTGTGGTTGGGGTTATGGTTATCGTTTTAGTTGTCGTTGTGGTTGTCCTTGTGGTTGTCGTTGTCGTTGTGGTTGACTGTCTTTGTCTTTGTCGTCGTAGTTGTCGTTGTCGTTGTGGTTGACTGTCTTTGTCTTTGTCTTTGTCGTCGTAGTTGTCGTTGTGGTTGACTGTCTTCGTCTTCGTCTTCGTCTTTGTCTTTATCTTTATCTTTATCTTTATCTTTATCTTTGTCGTTGTCGTTGTCGTTGTCGTTGTCGTTGTCGTTGTCGTTGTCGTCGTTGTCGTCGTTCTTGAACGGGCTTATTACGTAAGTTTTGTGTTACGTAATATTTCATATTACATATTAAGCTTATAATATTATATAACGGAAGTTACAAAAGTGACAGCTAGGCATAAGATTTTGTTATTCATGGCGTTGTTCACAACCACAATCACAATCACAAAGACAAAGACAAAGACAACCACAACCACAACCACAAAGAGAAAAAAATTATGCAACAATATCGAGCAAGATATACTCTTTTGATCTCCATAATTATCGAAATCTCCATTTACATGTAGTATTTGTAACTCCTTCTTCGCTTATGGTTTGATACATGTTAAAGATACGAAGGTGCGTAACGTTTAATCCGCAAATACTTGCTGGAGATAATATTTCGGAATATCTTTGAAAAATATTAATGCGGGGCTCCCGCGGGCCTGTCGCGGGCGCCCGGCAGGTCCAACATCAGAGGCCCGCAACCAGACCTGCCGGGAGTGCCGCCGGGTCTAATTATTTCCGCGCGGGCTGGATCAGGATCGTCAGCCAGTACTGCGTTTTCTGCAGACCAGTATGGGCCCGCAACTCTCGCCAACCCTGAACCAGTACTGGCCCGCGACTAACGCTAACCCTGAACCAATTCTGGCCCACCACATACGTCAACACTGACGCAGTACTGGCGAGCGTCTCACAGCACCCCTGGTCCAATCCTGGCACGCGACCCAAGCAACTGCAGAAATAAGTCCGCTACAGCGAAGAGTGAATCGAAAATTTCAAGCTGCAGCGAAGAGTGAATAGAAAATTTGAAACTGCTGCGAAGAGCGAGTAGAAAATTTGAAACTGTAGCGAAGAGTGATTAGAAAATTTGAAACTGCTGCGAAGAGCGAATAGAAAATTTGAAACTGTAGCGAAGAGTGATCAGAAAATTTGAAACTGTAGCGAAGAGTGATTAGAAAATTTCAAGCTGTAGTGAAGAGTGAATAGAAAATTTTTCGAGAAATTTTGTATCCACGTGTAGACATGGAATCTTCCGAATCACGTACATTTTCGGAGCTCACTTCGTTGTCGCTGA
This sequence comes from Ephialtes manifestator, assembly GCA_963970395.1. Lineage (NCBI taxonomy): Eukaryota > Metazoa > Arthropoda > Insecta > Hymenoptera > Ichneumonidae > Ephialtes > Ephialtes manifestator. The sequence continues at coordinate 21,355,782 of OZ019969.1, forward strand.
CAGGTAGAATCATTCCTAATTCTGATGCGTCGTCCGAGTTGCGAATTTCGAGGTTTGGATGGTCGAGAGCATCACTGGGCACCCCGAATCCGAAATATCACCGCCCCTTCTCGTCCTCTTCGTGGTCGATTCTTCTCGCGACCCTTCATCGCTTGTCTCACTCGTGTTTTCTTTTAAAAACCGATGCTTTTGCACGCGCTGTCAACATTTTTATGTCTTCACTTCTTCGCGTTACTTGAGGATATATTTATATCGATAAACATAACCTCAATTGCATATATCGACATCAGGACTGGCGCAGCACTGGGCGAACACCGGGAAAATCCTTTGGCCCGATGCTTGTGTTAAGCCTTCGCCCAACGCTGGTGTGATACATCGGCCAGATTCATGCATGAGCACTGGCGCAGCACTGGGCGAACACCGGGAAAATCCTTTGGCCCGATGCTTGTGTTAAGCCTTCGCCCAACGCTGGTGTGATACATCGGCCAGATTCATGCATGAGCACTGGCGCAGCACTGGTCCAACATCGGCAACATACTTTGGCCCGATGCTGGTTTTAAACCTTCGCCTAACGCTGGCGTGAATCCTGGCCAGATCCGGCCCGAGGTTACTAGCCGAGCGCCGGCACCCAGCGTTGGGCCAGTGCTGTGCCATATTTCCAGCGTCGGCAAACCCTACATGGGTAATGTGTTACAACATTTGGCCATGACCAGACACTGGGACTACGGCCAAGTTCGGGTTTCATCAGGTTGACAGTGTTTTTTTCTCAGTACTGCAGGACGAAGATCACATATGGTCCAGCGAGCGTGTCCGCTTCACCCTAGTTTCGCAAAGATTGAAATAATTGTAACCCGTAGTTGCTGCTGTATTCATGCTATTATCGGTCACGACCTGAAACGGAATCAAGTTCGTGTTTGACAAGGTTGTCGGTGACCTGCAGTCTGTCTCAAAAATTGATCCTTCGTGACAATGATATAACCTCCAAAAAGCGCTTTTAGTCGCAGCGTGAGTAAACAAGTTTTGGCGCATGCACACATCTAATTTTTGCCTAAAAAAATATCCGAAAATTACGTTGCGGTTAAATGAGAGACACGAAAAAAATCGAACTTTTCGCGCAGGTAATACAGAAAATTCCTTTTTTTCAATCACTCTGAAAGGGTTTGTTGCGGGGTATTTACTAGTGTAAGCCATGAACTTGAGAACAGAAAACGATACTGTATATGTGAAGGATTCCCAATAAAATACGATATCGAGAGCTTTACTCATGAAAATTCGTACGCTGAATTTACATTTAATCCTTTTAATTTAATTTTTATTCGCAATAATTAATATTTTCATATATTTTTAGGAGCACCTATATTTTTTGTGGTTACACAACTTGCAAATTTTTACTTTCATAACGTTTTGTCTTTGTTTCTCCATCATATGAACTCCCGGCGGAAGAGATATCCCTGTGCAAAACGAGAATGAGAGATAGTCGAATGGGTCGTAAAAAAACATATATATATATATATTTGCAACCGTGATTGGAAAAAAACTATGCTGTATTTGTGAGTTGCGAAACGAGAGCGGTAGCAATAGTTTACGTTTCGGTGAGGAGAACCGGGACGAGGGACACCCGAGTAGACAAAGGATATTTATGCACATACATAGTGAAGATTAAAACAGTAGAGCAATGCATTCGTTGCTTTTGCTACTGCTGCTTCTGTTGGTGAAAACAAAAAGAGCGAACGTAGACGTAGAACATAGTTTATAGAAAGAGAATAAACGAACTACTGTACGTGGATCGTGATCGCAACTCCACCTCCAGCGATTTATCTGTATGTGTGTGACAGCTATTTTATTTTGAATTTGACTAACAGAGCACGGGACGTAGTGCGTTGTCGACGATACTAGCGAATGTACGTACTTTTTTCTAGCTCGAAATTACACCTGACGTTATCCTATTCTGTACTAGATGAAACACGTTGACGGCGGTAGCGACTATCGGAAAATATTATACGCAACACGTGTACCACACATTTCGATGGGACGCGGGTTGATGCACAGTTAAACGAACCACTCTCTACTAAAAATGTGATAAAATCCGAACCGATCGCTAGAATAAATTTTTTAAAGTGAAAAACCGGTAAATGTTTTTAAATACAAGATGAAGCTTTGTAAACATCGAAAATTAGGATCTACCGGGCAATTACTTTTCCACCTAGTTGAATATGAAAAAAAAAAAAAAACGGAACAATAGAGGAAAAAGCGACAAAACTGCACTAAAAAAAGGTTGCAATGTAAAACTATGTATGGAAGTTTTTATGCATAAACATAAACGTCAATTAAATTCAATGTCCATTTGTGATATAAAACAAATGTACCTTTACTGCAAATTTAATGAAAATTATTAAAATTCATGTTCTTTCACAGTAAAATTAAAGTAAATTATTGAAATTACTAGACCATACATTAATTTTAAATTTAGTATTTGTACATTAAATTAGAAGCAAATTTTTTTTTACAATGAAGAGGATGTTTTATGAATGCGGAGCCAAAAAATAAGGAATAGATGAGCAGTGTTCCATTTTACATCTTTATTTTAAATGAATTCAATAAATGGAAGTTTAGTAAAAATATAATACACTATTAAAAATATTTCGTAAAAATTCCCATTACAGGTAAAGGAAGTTCTTTCACAGAAACTGGTATAATAAGGTGGAGATGCACGTGAGATGTGAAATTACAATATTTTCTTCTAAATCCTATGGAAATTGGAAAATTTAATAAGAAAATTTGTAATTTCATTACACTCGTGTAGTTAATTTAATACATCAGCTGATGAATAAAATTTCCGGTTATGTAAATTTGGAAACATTTTTAACAGTGTAGATAGGAAATAATAGAAAAAAATCCAATTCCTACAAAATCTGAATTCTTCTAACAGTGTTCACTAAATTATGTATCTAGCATCACTAGATATCATTTCGTTTATGTAGAAAATTCGGGCTTGCTAAGTTCTGTGAATGCTGGGACAAAACGCAAATTTTCCGAGAAATTCAAGACTCCATAAAATCCGAACGGATTTGCCAATTTCAGACGAATTCAACACCAAATATCCCGGAGTACATTTGCACTCGTGTAAATAATTTTACATGAACTATTTAGCAAAAGAACCGGAATATATGAAAGTTTGGACGACCACGCTCATTTTCTCAACAAAATTTGAAACAAGTCATAGAATCCAAAATTCTGTATACATTTGATAAAAAATTGAACAATCAAAGTAAAGCTGCAGTTCCTCTTATGTGCCAAATTTGTCTATAATACCGGCGGTATTACAGGTAACTACTTTGGGGATGCACCCGATGCAAAAATGTAAACAATTAGTATTTAATCAATTTTTTATCACCTCGAGATATTTACTGTTATTCTATACATTTATAAAAAGCCAGTACACTGAATTTCGCCAAACAAAAGAAAAGTTTACGCGAAAAATGTACAATTTATATATACGTTATAATATAAAGCGGCAAAAAAATGTATATAATGTACATCTTTTTATAAACTTTTTTCCATATATTTTTGGAGCCAATGTTGATTGTTCCAACTTACACGTAAGCAAGTAATAGGTTTATTACATGAGTATGAAGTGTGGAGCAACAATTTGTTATCCTTATTATTCACACGCTCTAGATACCTAGAACCTACGTTCGGGAACAGTAGAAAAAATAATTACAGCATAAACACCGAATTAAAAATCACAGCGTGAAAAGGGTGTGTTACTTAAAATATTACCCTCAGGGCATTTAAAAGAATATTATGCTTTCTCAATTTAAAGCTCACCCAACAAGTCCATATAAAGCATATAAAAAAACGGTTGTGTTAAAACTTTCCGCGCGAAAGCAAATTCCGCCGCATATTTCGTTCCCATTATAAATTAAGCCGTTCATTATATCGGCGTTGAAATGTTTGTACTTTATAACGAACATTTCTGCAAGCCCAGAGTAAGCAAACGCGAGTTTGATGGGAGATGGATGGAAAAAAAACAGAAAAAGGGAGAACTAACGAAACCTACCCCTTTCGAAAATATATGTACAAAACAAAAAGTGCACTATGAGAGGCAAGCGAATGGTCGATGTATTTTTTTTTGTCAATGCATCTGCTAAGACAAAAGCGAATGACCCTCTCTCCTTGTATAGGCTGTTTACTTGATAAACACTATTAGCAGCTCAAACCATTGACTAAAAAAACTGGTAATTTAAACAGAGTGAAATTACGCGTCCGGTCAAACAACGCTTGGTACATATATATATAGACAAGGTCTGCAACGCCCCGTCGTTGACCGCACCACGGAAGCTTAAGGGACCACTGAGTGAAGCCATCAACGGAAAACTACTGAACTAACGGCGTGAAAAAGTCCTTTGAAATCAAAAAAAAAATGGAAGGATTAATTCACCACTAGCACCCAACAATCGCACCGTTAACAGTTAGGTACGGAGTGACTGGCACACACCGTGAAATTCCCAGAGCACTGGGCGATGGTAAATGGAAGATCACGAGTCGGGCAAGCGTGAAAAAAAAGGTGGTAAAATTCGCTCCACGCCGTTTGACCGCAATTATATCGTGAAGAAAATTATTCGACCAAATTTTCCAACCGCACCGCCGGAGGAAGTACTCGTACCCCACTTTGGGTTGTGTTTGACGTGTGTGACGTACTTTTCATCATGGCCAGTATGTCTTGCCGACTTCAAAAACCGCCGAAGGCTTTTATACCGAGACCGCATACCCTGGGCGGAAAATGGCGTGAGGAAGAGAGAGAGAGAGAGAGGGGGAGGGAGAGAAAAAGAGATAGTGAGAAAGAAGGAAATATATATCGAGTGAGAAACGAAAAGGGAACGTGGCGGAGCCGCTGGAACCGCATTTTAGTACTACACATTGTTTTTATCGACGGTATCGGCCACGGAGCTGAAACCGGTAAAAACGCACCATGGTCCTATCCTATCGATAAACGAGCCAACGCGAACGCTCGTTAAACGCATCGAAGCGAAACTATGGAGAGAAGGGGAAAAAATATACGTGAGAGAAAAAGACCGTAAAAAGTATTAAATTGAATGCAACCCTTGAAGTGTTTTGGGGCTGTATGCGGTCATGCAATGGTACACTGTAAGACATTTTTTTGAAAATTAATATCTCTCTATATTATAAAAAGATCTCGCCGCCGCCGTGTCAAGAATCGAGGGACTTAGAAAAATTCAGCTCAAACCAGCGTAAGGAGGGCGGGGAGGGTGGGGGGGGGGGTTCTGACGGGGTTGAGTGACGGGGTTTCTGACGGCGTGGGGGGTTTCTGAGAGTTTGAGTGACAAAGTTTCTGACGGAGTGGGGGGGTTTGTGAGGGGTTGAGTGACGGGGTTTCTGACGGGACGCGGGGGGGGGGGGGGGTCCGAGAGGTTTCTGACGGAGTTTCACATTCAAATTTCAAAATTTTTCACAAGCCCGGATTGGGGGGAGATTGCGACCGCGCGCAGCGCGCGAGTCACAATATAATCCTAGTACCGTATATAAAGCTCGGATGCATATACCGTATATTAATTTTCAGATGCATTCGTCATTGACAAATACACTGAAAAAAAAGACCATGGTATTTCCAACAATAATACCATAGTAAAAAATTTATAATATGTGGAACCATATTTTATAGTTGAATCAGCTTTTATATGGTTTACCAAACTATTATCGTGAAGTTAAGGAAACTATGCAGTTGGGATAGTGAATCTAAATATGCGCCACACTTAAGGTAGTTATAACGCGAAGGCAAACACGTTAGATACGTCCGAATTTTTTATATCTTGTAGTCGGAGTATTCATCTTTTATTTGTGAGGAATTACGAGATACGTTACCGGATATCTAATTAAGTAAATATCTTTTTAAAACAGAGTTTTATACATGGCATTATATGGAGAAATATAAAAAATTGACTTTTGAACAAAGAAAAAAGCATCTTAGAAATGAAATACAAAACATCTAAACAGCTCTACGTTTTCGTTAGATCTTAAAGCAACCGATACGACCATAAAAAGTAGTAGTCACCGGACATATCAGCGAGTTATTGTAAGTTAATTGCAAGAAATTGCGTCGTACAAAAACAATCTCTACCAGCTGTTCATGATGGCGCCGAAGTTTGGCAACGTTGCACATCAGCTATATACGCGACAGTTACCATCGGTCGGTATATACTGGTAGTGTTCTGCTATGAAAATGAATGAAAATGATCGCTCGCATCCTAAATTCGACGTAATTAACTGAAATCGGATTTTTTAACCTATCGATACTCTTGAATTTTTCATTTTTATGGGAGTTGGTTCTACCTACAAGAAAAAGGAGAACAGTCGTTCAGCTAATTTGTTCAGGTCGACAATGCGATTTTTCGCCGGTTGATCAAATTTCACTTGCGCCGATTCTTCACTGTATCTGGCTTTTTTTGTTGCTCGAATGTTGTCGAACCACGCTTTTCTTTTACGCGTAATGAATTGGCCGTTTCTTTTTCCGCGATACGCTCTAACATCGTGTTTTTTTTTTTGAGAATTCGACATGACAGAGCAGATTTGCTAAACAAACTTCGCAAACCTAACCTCGTTTCATTTCGGTATCGTACGATGCCGGTCGAACAGTCGGTCGATATTGCGGTGTTGCCACGATGTGGCGTGTGCTTACAGAGCCAATGGCGAACGAGTCAAGACACAAGTCAAATTAGTTTTAATAACATAAATTAATTAATTACGCACGTAGAAACAGTTTCGAAATATGATTGAATGAAACTTTTTTATTTTAGAATTTAATTGTGGAATATGCAGAAAGAATGAATAATTTTATTCTTCGATGACGATAGTTGCTAGTATCTATGACTCAGGCGTACTGACATAGCTACCTTAAGAATACTATAACTTATCGTTAAAACTGTAACAATAAAATTATGATATATTTAACACATTTATAAAATCAACACTGAGAGAAAAATATGGTCGGAGTAACCATATTTTCACTTAACTTTTTTACTTAAAATATGGTCGGAGTAACCATACTTTTACTATAACATATGTTTACCTGAGAGGACGGTAATGATTTATTGTTACCGCAACAATAAATATTGTAACCAACGACTAAATTATGATACGAATAACTATTTGTATAGTAGAACTCACTATATTTTACGTGTTTGTCTCATGCATTTTTTCAGTGTATGGTTATCGTATCCAATAAAAATATAGTTACTATGTACCATATTTCGTAGCTATGTTAATTATTTCTTTATGTTAGTTGCAACTATTTGTTCTTTTACTATTTATAAAGTATTTTGAACGGTTGTAGAACAATAAAGGCATATAAAATTCATTGTCATTTTCTAATTATGTTTATTTATTCCTATCATCCAGTATAGTAAATGATGAGATCGGTTAGTAGTTCAACATATTTACTATTTGTTGCTAGATTCATAATACTTTTGTGTATCATAACAAAGGTATGGTGTAGAGCGAACGCTTGGATGTGGATTTCTTCTTCTTCTCCTTTTCTCCTGGCTATCGCCATCTTTGGGCGGCATGTGCCACTGGATATGGTTTTATATACCATGTGAAATGACTTCTTGTGAATAGTATGTTTTATATTTATCATGATCTACCATCACATTCGATTTCGTTGATAAAACGAAGTGTGTATGGCAAAAAGTGTTTTGTTTGTAATTACATGTAATATTTATATTTTTACCATATTCACTGATAGTAGTGAATTTAGAAGAGCGGGATATCGGCTTAGAACGACTTTTTTCCCAATACTCACTGTTGCCGCTGGTCAGTTGCGAGCGGACGTCGGAGTTAGACAAAAATAAGAAGTGACGAAGATTGAATATTCCACCTCTTATATGGGGGCCAGATGACAATTCGCTCGCGAGAAAGTTCTATCCCGTTGGCCATCTATCGGAAGCGAGGGAACTAGGCAGTGCGTGAGATTTTCATCATGGACTCTTGCGGACAAATAATTGATGTTGAATATAACAATAAAATATTGCAGCGAATACTATGCATTATTACAAGCGTCCATGATGCAAGTCTCACGTGCTGCCTAGTTCCCTCGCTTCCGATAGATTGCCAGCGAGATAGGACTTTCTCGCAAGCAAATTGTCATCTGGCCCCTATATAAGAGGTGGAATATTCAATCTTCGTCACTTCTTATTTTTGTCTAACTCCGACGTCCGACTCGCAACTGAGCACCGGCGACAGTGAGTATTGAGAAAAAAAGTCACTCTAAGCCGACATCCCGCTCTTCTATATTCACTACTATCAGTGAATATAGTAATGATATAAATATTAGATATTACTTGTAATTATATACAAAAGACTTATTGCCATACACACTTCGTTTTATCAACGAAATCGATAGTGAGTGTGGACCATAATAAATGTAAAACATACTATTCACAGGAACTCATTTCACATGGTATATAAATCCACATAGAAGCGTTCGCTCTACACCATGTTTGTGTGATAGTACACAAAAGTATTGTGAATCTCGCAACAATAGTAAGTATGTTGAACTATGGACATCATCATCATTGACTATACAGGATGATAGGAATAAATAAACATGACTGGAAAATAACTATATATTTTATATGCCTTTGTTGTTCTACAATGGTTTAAAATAAGTTATAAATAGTAAAAGAACCAATAGTTGCCACTAACATACAGAAATAGTTGACATAACTACGAAAATATGGCACGTGATAACTATACTTTTATTGGTTACGATAACCATAAAAACATTGTCGTCCTCTCTGGGAAACATAGTTTATAGTAAAAATATGGTTACTCTGACCATATTTTTTTCTCAGTGTCCAATATTTTTATTTGTATATTAAAATGAAGATTACAATACTCACGTGCTGTAATTTTCAAATACCAGTATCGCTGAATTCTTATACTATTCTTAAATTTACTATAAAAGTATATTAATATGGAATTCATATACCCGTTTCGTTAATCTCATATCGTTTTGTATATTGAATTCCCTTGCATTTTTAACGGGCTAGGCTGATGTAAGATACGTGATTTCAAGATGAAGGCAATGAGAGAAAACTTCTAAGATGGAGATAAGCGAATTTGCTTGGAGACAGCTGAATTCGATTGGCTCCAAGAAAATTTAGATAACTTAACCTTAGCTTGTAGCTTGTTAGGGACAACCAAGAACTTGGCAAAACATGCTATTCAGAAAAATATTGAAGACCTCACCAAACTATTAGGCCAAATACTTAGTTGGTTCTACCAAGTTTATTTGCCTGGTCCTACTAAGTTTACTTAGCAGAAAGTACCAAGTTTTCTTAGTAGTTTTTTTTTACCAAGTTCATGGTCATTCCTGCGTAGAAAAAAAGAATCATGTGAAGAATCTTTTAAAGAATCTTAAAAAAAGTCTTGAAAGAATCTTTGAAAGAATCCTTAAAGGAATCTTGAAAAGAATCACGTATAGGATCCGGAGCAAGATTCTTTCTATCCGAAAGCGTTCTGAGAATCTTTCAAAGAATCTTCGAAAAAATCTTGAAAAGCGTCTTTAAGAGAATCATGAAAAGATTCCGTCCATTAAACAGAAAAATCGTTGAAAGAATCTTAATGAAAATTTTCAGAGGAATCGAGCGAAACCTGTTGTTGCTTTCCCTTGGTGTCGAGACAGTACATTTCGATACGTCAACGAAGGGTAAACCCCTCGTGTATAGTTGAACTCACGACAGCTTTGCAGTCTTATGACCCTGAAAATATCTGCACTCATCTTTAGCACGACGTAGCGTCCTTAATTTTTATCGTACGAGAGTCACCCAGGGCTTATCTTTTTCGTCTTGAAATTCTCTAGATGCCGCTATTTTTAGATTTTTTAATCGAGAAAATTGTATATGTAGCAGTTGACACGGCATAGCGCCCTTAATTTTGATCGTACGGGGGTCACTTACAGCTTATTTTTTTCGTCTTGAAATTCTCTAAATGCCGTTATTTTTAGTTTTTTTTTATCGACCTTTTATTCGTTAATACAAGCAAGAAAAGTGCAGATGTAACTTTTGACATGATGCCGCGCCCTTAATTTTCATCGTACGAGAGTCAGCTAGGGCTTATCTTTTTCGTAATGAAATTCTCTAGATGCCGTTATATTTAATCTTTTTTTAACAACCTTTTATTCGGTAATACAAGCAAAAAAAGTGCAGATGTAATCTTGAACATGATGCCGCGTCCTTAATTTTCATCGTACGAGAGTTAGCTGGGACTTATCCTTTTCGTCTTGAAATTCTCTAGATGCCGTTATTTTTAGTTTTTTTGTATCGATCTTTTTTTGAGAATTACAAGCAAAATAGTGCAGATGTAACCTTTAACATGACGTAGCTCCCTTACTTTTTATCCTACGAGAGTCAGCTAGAGCTTATCTTTTTCGTATTGAAATTCTCTAGATGCCGTTATTTTTAGTTTTTTTTTATCGATTTTTTTCCGTGATACAAGCAAAAAAATGCAGATGTAACCTTTGACATGGCGTAGCACCCTTAATTTTTATCCTACGAGAGTCAACCAGGGCTTCACTTTTTCGTCTTAAAATTCTCTCGATGCCGCTATTTTTAGATTTTTTTATCGAGAAAATTGCAAATGTAGCATTTGACACGGTATAGCTCCCTTAATTTTCATCGTACGAGAGTCACCTAGGGCTTATCTTTTTTGTAATAAATTTCTCTAAATGTCGTTATTTTTAGTTTTTTTTATCAATCTTTTTTTGAGTGATACAAGCAAAAAAATGCAGATGTAACCTTTGACATGACGTAGCTCCCTTAATTTCAAGACGAAAAAAATAAGCCCTAAGTGACCCCCGTACGATCAAAATTAAGGGCGCTATGCCGTGTCAACTGCTACATATGCAATTTTCTCGATAAAAAATCTAAAAATAGCAGCATTTAGAGAATTTTAAGATGAAAAAGTGAAGACCTGGTTGACTCTCCTAGGATAAAAATTAAGGGAGCTACGCCATTTCAAAGGTTATATCTGCATCTTTTTGCTTGTATCACGGAAAAAAAAATAGATTAAAAAAAACTAAAAATAACGGCATCTAGAAAATTTCAAGACGAAAAAAATAAGCCGTAAGTGACCCCCGTACGATCAAAATTAAGGGCGCGCCATTATGTCAAAGGTTACATCTGCACTTTTTTTGCTTGTATTACCAAATAAAAGGTCGATAAAAAAAACTAAAAATAAAGGCATCTAGAGAATTTCAAGACGAAAAAAATAAGCTGTAAGTGACCCCCGTACGATCAAAATTAAGGGCGCTATACCGTGTCAACTGCTACATATACAATTTTCTCGATAAAAAAAATCTAAAAACAGCGGCATCTAGAGAATTTTAAAACGAAGAAGTGAAGCCCTGGTTGACTCTCGTAGGATAACAATTAAGGGAGCTACGTCATGTCAAAGGTTACATCTGCATTTTCTTGCTTATATCACTCAAAAAAGATCGATAAAAAAAAAACCAAAAATAACGGCATCTAGAGAATTTCAAGACGAAAAAAATAAGCCGTAAGTGACCCCTGTACGATCAAAATTAAGGGCGCTATGCCGTGTCAACTGCTACATATACAATTTTCGCGATAAAAAAAATCTAAAAATAGCGGCATCTAGAGAATTTTAAAACGAAGAAGTGCAGTCCTGGTTGACTTTCGTAGGATGAAAATTAAGGGAGCTACGTCATGTCAAAGATTACATCTGCACTTTCTAGCTTGTATCACTCAAAAAAAGATCGATAAAAAAACTAAAAATAACGGCATCTAGAGAATTTCAAGATGAAAAAGATAAGCCCTGGGTGACTCTCGTACGATAAAAATTAAGGACGCTACGTCGTGCTAAAGATGAGTGCAGATATTTTCAGGGTCATTGCAGTCTTATATACGTTCAGGCTTCAAGTCACTTGCGAGAAACGCTTCGACCGCTCGCCATCTAGCGGAGTATTGAATATAAGTGTTTCGTACGATGCCACTAGATGGCGAGCGGTCGAAGCGTTTCTCGCAAGTGACTTGAAGCCTGAACGTATATAAGACTGCAAAGCTGTTCTGAGTTCGACTATACATGAGGGGTTTACCCTTCGTTGACGTACCGAAATTTACTGTCTTGACACCAAGAGAAAGTAATAACAGGGTTTGCTCGATTCCTCTGAAGAATTTCATTAAAATTTTTTCAACGATTTTCTATTTAATGGACGGCATCTTTTCACGATTCTCTTAAAGACGCTTTTCAAGATTCTTTCGAAGATTCTTTAAAAGATTCTCAGAACGCTTTCGGGTGGAAAGAATCTTGAAAAGAATCCTGGAAAGAATCTTGCTCCGGCTCCTATGCGTGATTCTTTTCAAGATTCCTGTAAAGATTCTTTCAAGACTTTTTTTAAGATTCTTCACAAGATTCTTTTTTTCTACGCGGATTAGAAGTTTTATCTCAGTGACATTTTTCTTGTTACGACCAACTAGTTTCTTGGTTCATCTAACTCATTTTCTAGTCAATCCATCTTAGTTTTTGGCTAAACCAACTTATTTGTTATTTTCTTATTTACCAAACCAATCTACTTTTTAGTCAAATTTTAATACATTATGTTCCACACGGAAAAAAGCAGCTTCGTTCCGCCAACTAAATATTTGTTACTTGAGTGAACATTTTTTGTCACAATCGTCAGATTGGTCGATGTAGCGACGTAGGTTTAGTCGCATTTACCACACGGAAAGAAAAAAGTAGTTCTGGCTACCTATTCCAGCATATGCTGGGCCGCGTGTTAGTTACTGAAACTAAATCGGAATCGTAGTCTCAACTTTTTTCGATTGGTAGCAAAAATAGTACGTATAGCCAACAACTTGGTTCCTGCAACTATCACGGTTGCAATCCAATCCAAATGATTCGTTACGCCAATCATGGAGACTAGAGTAAAGGAGGCCGAGTGTAGTACTTTGGATGTGGTCACGAAACGGTGACTAAGCTTAGTTTCGGATATGCAACTCATGGTGGCGCTATAGTCTGTGACGTGATTTTTGTGAAATCTCGTTCACAAGGATATTCTGTTGGCGATAGTATCGTTGTTTCGTTTCTGCCTCTCCTCGAACAGTTATTTCTGACGAATAAGGACTCAGTTACCGATTATTTTTTGTTCCTTTCGTTCAGTTATCTTCCGCCTTTTGAGTCCGATTCTTTTTTTTTGTTATGTTAAAAGTTCGGCATATTCGAGTCTGTCGCGAGGATGAGGGCTCAACGAAACTAGCAGCCCGACAGATGAGAATTGCCGACAAGAGTCTTGTAGTTAGTTATAGACCGGTGCAAATCCGACGCCCAATAGCGAGAGTGCATTGCGCTGGAGAACGGGTGGAGATTTGTTAGTTTTGACATAGGATGGGGCATCCTAGTGTCAAGTAAAATGTGCAGTATAGGCCCGTTTTCGCGTGAAGCACTAAGGGAGGCGACTGTACAGATTTCGTATGTTACCGGCATTAATTGCGCTCCCGTATAGTTGAGAAATTGTTCGAGTGAGAGAGGACAGTAGCTCTCGGGCAAGGAATTTCGGGGAGACATCAAATATTATTAATGTCGAGTTTTCGATGATTGCTGGAGACAATCAGTCTTGCTCGGGACACCGCCGAGGTGCCTCGAGTAGTCAATACGCTCCCGTGTTGACAAGTTTTCCTGTCGATCGCGCGAGCGTCGTAGCGCAGTTCTCGCGCACTCCTTAGAGTACTGGGTGCACTGAGAAAAAAATATGGTCAGAGTAACCATATTTTTACTATAAACTATGTTTCCCAGAGAGGACGACAATGTTTTATGGTTATCGTAACCAATAAAAATATAGTTATCACGTGCCATATTTTCGTAGTTATGTCAACTATTTCTGTATGTTAGTGGCAACTATTTGTTCTTTTACTATTTATAACGTAGTTTAAACCATTGTAGAACAACAAAGGCGTATAAAATATATAGTTATTTTCCAGTCATGTTTATTTATTCCTATCGTCCTGTATAGTCAATGATGATGATGTCCATAGTTCAACATACTTACTATTGTTGCTAGATTCACAATACTTTTGTGTACTACAACACAAACATGGTGTAGAGCGAACGCTTCTATGTGGATTTATATACCATGTGAAATGAGTTCCTGTGAATAGTATGTTTTACATTTATTATGGTCCACATTCACTATCGATTTCGTTGATAAAACGAAGTGTGTATGGCAATAAGTCTTTTGTATATAATTACAAGTAATATCTAATATTTATATGTTTACTATATTCACTGATAGTAGTGAATATAGAAGAGCGGGATGTCGGCTTAGAGTGACTTTTTTTTCCCAATACTCACTGTCGCCGCTGCTCAGTTGCGAGTCGGACGTCGGAGTTAGACAAAAATAAGAAGTGACGAAGATTGAATATTCCACCTCTTATATAGGGGCCAGATGACAATTCGCTTGCGAGAAAGTCCTATCCCGCTGGCCATCTATCGGAAGCGAGGGAACTAGGCGGCACGTGAGACTGCCTAATTTCACGTGCAGTGAGAGATAGAGATAGAAATTACCTTTTAGCGAGAATTTCGAAAATAACATTTTTTGTGCTTACAAACTATTTTTTATTTTGTCATATGTGTATTGCGACAATAAACAGATCATAATAATATGTGTTCATGCCTTTGGGTATTTTTGTTTTTCAAACCGTTCATCGCGCTTTTCACTCTGCCACAAATTGTCAATTTCACTTGGGTACGCGTTTGTCTGCAGCGACGCTTGTGGCAAATTTTTAAGCTTCTCATAATCACGATTCCCGAATCAAAATTTCGGCACTTTTCCGTTTGCGTTTAGCTTCCTTTACTCTAGTCCTCATGACGCCAACGAACCGGTGAGTTGAGGTTATGATCTCAGCTGGTCATTATTACTATCGATACTCTACCAACGAGGTTATAGTTTCTTCAATCGCCCGAGTAGTTGGCGCTAATCTAACTATTTCGATTGGTTGTTGGGACCGATATATAAGTTATTACAACTATTTTTTTTCTTTCCGTGCATCCATATTTAGTTCACTTGAATAGTTCACGCAACGAATTGTATTTGCATTTCAACCACGTTAGATAGTTGTGGCCAACCAACGGTGGCGGTTTTGTATTTGCGTGTTAATCGTCATTGTTCTATCGCAGAAGATCGTGAAATCGCGTGAAGGCATATAAAGTGACAAAGTTATACGAGACTGCAGACAAAGAAAACTTCGATGATTATGAGGTGCAAAAACATTAGTGAGGTTTAATAAACAATGTTGGTATCATTCGACGAAATGGAGAAAACTGGTAGTGCTGTCGGCCAACTTTGAACAAAGTGGGGTTATGTTTGAGCAACGATACAGAGCCAACCAAGTGAAAATAGTTAATCCAACCAATTAATCGTCTATCCCTTAGAGCATGAAGACCCTTGAACTATTTTTTTCGTTACCTTAACCAAGTTGTTTTTTTCGTGCAGTGTTGGAACTTTTCCTCGTCTTCTGTTACACCTATGATAGATTATTATCCTGGAAGATATGCAGATACCACACATGGTACTGGGTCAGGTCTCCGAATCATTGTCCCTACTGCACGAACGGAAACTTCGCACACTCTAGTATAGATAGCCTCGGGCATGCCATATACAAACGGGAGAGGTGGCATGTCTCCTCTTCCTTGATCCTACCACTTCACATTCTTTAATCTCTTGGTTAGAGCACGTTTCTCAGTTTCCCTTGAAGGAAGAACATTTTCTGAAAACTGTTCGTGTGGACACGTCTTGTACCATCCTGAATGAATAAAGTCACTGACGTGAATGACGCCCCCTATAGATCTAACCAGTCGGCGGCCTTTGAGAGAGTGGATCATTAACCAAGATATAGTCAGGCAACAGTGTCCTCAGGGCCTCGGTGCATTCGAGCTTCTCGTTCGGTCCGTACATATTCCTTCACACTACGTATTACGGAAAATACTGCATGTATGTGTGAGTGAGTATGAGAAGAGAGAACACAGAGAGTGAGAGATAATTACTCAGTGGGAAATATGAGAAGGGAAAAGCAGAAGAGGATTAAAGGGCAGAGGAATGTAGTCCATGAGAATCACGAGCTAGAGCGTCGAGCTACTACTCGTGAATGTGGAAAATTAAAAAGAGATGACAGACGCATAGTTGATAAAGCGTGAGAGCAGATGAAAGGATGGAATTGTAAAATAGGTTGACGGCTGATTATGAATGGTGCCCACACTGTCTCTCATAAAGATAGTGAAATTGGAAATTTTCAAGGGGTTTTATATAAAAACAGTATCAATTCCCGTGTAACTTAAAAACCAACGGTTTTTGTTCAATTCGCATGAAAGCGAGTTCTTTTTTTTGTTTTTGCGAATTTGAAAATGAAACGAAATGGATATTTTGATATTATTAGTCTCAATAGCAAAGTTAATCTAGAAATGTGATGACGAGTCTGCGTTCGTTCAAACACCCGATGGGGATACATTGACGGTGGAAAAAGCCTCTGTATGTACGCGGACATTGATCGGGGGCCGATTGAGTTGGACGACACGAGAACGTTGGACAGTCTGACCACGTGCGTCCCAATCAGGACACAACGAGCAGCGACTCAATCGATTCTCGTTGATTCAGCCATCGCAGGAAACTTGTAGCCCATAAAGCTCTTTTGTAAGTCCAAAGAAAAAAAAACGTGAAGACCTATTTTTGTATTGTCACTAAAAAACTATTGATTCATATTCTCTTTTCATATTTTTACTTTTCGATCGCATAAAGTTTTTCATGGTTTTCGAAAACTCTTCGCCACAAAAAGGTCCTTTTCACTCATTTTCATCATCCTGATGCTTGTTAGTCATCTTTTCACTTTTGGCTGTGGAATACTAGCCTTTGCGATTCACTGCGAGTCTGGCACAAGTGGAGATACAGAATCGTCGCTCCTGGTTGCCGGGTTTCAATGTTCCCTGATTTCATCTACCATCAAAAACACCATCTAACTGTCGAGACCGGGGGACGTGCGAAGTACCATTTGGACTTGCCATCGCTTTTTCTTGTACAGGCAAAGACCAATGTTCGCGAAGAGAGGACAACTTGGGAGGCTTAGTCAGCTATTTTTCGGATATTCATAGACCTTGTCCAATGAAAAAAAGTATTGCAAAAAAACTATTGCAAATTCGTTACATTGCAAAAACTGACTTGAAATGTAATGATACAATTGTACATCTGACCTAATATTTCAGTTTATCCATAAAACCGTTCAGTCTGGTACGTCAAATTTATATACCTTTTAATAGTCAATCTCCTTTTTTCTTACATTTTACACAATAGTTTAAAAACCTGTTTAGACTTTATTACATTTACTATTCTATGTATCGAAAAACAAGTTATTGTTTAATTAATGATTTTGACACTGTTCTTCTTTGTTAGTGTTGTTTGATATTCTGATTATGCAAAAAAATCTGTAGGTTCGAATAAACAAAATGTACAAGAAATTATACTATTTTATGTCATTTTTTAGGATATTTTATGTTTTGTAAAAAATTGCATACCTACAATTTTTCTTATACGGATCTAGGAAATTTTTTATGTGATACAAACACTATTACAACCAATGGGAGGTATCACATTTTTATATGGTTTTTTTATTATCCATAAAAAAGTAACACCTGCTTTTCGCTCGAATTCAGTGGAGCCACCTTGAATTACTTTTTAACTATTCTTGGATGATTTGGCAAACACTTTTTTTGTTAAATGTTAGTTCCTTTCCAAAATTGACAGAGATGAAATATTTAAGACAAATTAGAAAATGTTGAACCCTCCTAAAATAAATTTAAAAATTCGCCACCCAATTTTTTAAATGTGTCCAACATTTTTTTAATTCAATAGATCAATTTTTTTATACATTACCAAAAAAAAAAATGTTGAAAAAAGTGTTTTTACCAGCAGGTATAAGAATACAACGAATTTAAAGGCAAATCGAAAGGGGTTAGGGTCAAAGGCTTAGCCAAGCTGGCAAGGGATACTAACAAATAATATGTAACTTTTTACTTTTCAGAAAATAAACAGTGATGGTGAGTCGTCAGCTTACGTAAAAGCCTAAATGTTATAGGGTTCTAGGCCTTACCTAAGGGTTTGTCGGGATTTTTAACATCATACACACATTATATACTTATAAGACATAATATATGGGGTTTGCCTTTTTGATTCCGTTCTGGTGTGACGCGTTGTGTCGCGAAGCAAGTAAGAGTTTTTGAAGCTCGATGTCGTCCTCATCGTTGTATAGCGTCAGTTCGTCGCGAAAAACCTCAAAGCCGTCGTTACCAGCTCACAAACACCCTCACACAGGCAGATCAGTTTGTCGCGGTCGAGGCCGCACGTCGTTAATCCTCACTCAGAGTATCCTACTACTACTACCAGCTTTAGCACCGACACACCAACTCTACTCAACAAACAGTATACAGCTTTGGGTGCTGCACGTGTGGTATCACGCGAGTGTGATAAAGACTAAACCCGGTAACGACCTATACGTATCTTGCTGAAAATGCGAGACCTGGAAGGACGAACTATTATGGGTATCATATATAACACCTATCAAAGAGGTCAGCACGGCCTTAAAAATATTTTTCCTAAATACCGTGCGCAACGGAACGCACATCAAAATTCTTAATGGAAAATAAATCTATTTGATGGAATTATAATGTACAGTGCAACTCTTCATAATGCAAAAAGAAACTGAAAATGAATCAATTTTTTATAAAATTTTATTCAATGAATTTCTGTAATTCTAATACCATAAAATAATACAAATTTTAGATTCATATCAAACCTGAAAATTTACACTGTTCAAAAAGACTGAATGATTCAATGCATAAATCTATAAATTTAATTTATACACTCGTCATGTAAAATGATTATATATGTGGAGTAGAATTAAAGAGAATTAATAAAAATACAGTAAATTATCTCAAGTTAAGTACTTTTAGAGTTCTCATTATACCATACATTGATTTTACAACGCACTTGAACATTACGTTTTGTATACTCTTGTATATATGTGCATACAAACTTCCAGTACCTGTGCATTAACATTCAAGTAGATCTTTTGTACAGTGTAACTGCTTTACCTACGAGCTAAACATTGCAAAGAATTTTCGATAAAAAGATGATTTTTCTTAAATGTTGGAAACTTTTTCGAATCGAAATAGGGAAAAAAGGCTCTTTTGAAAAAATCACTTTTTAACTTTTTACGTGTCAACACATTTTTTCTATCATAAAATAAAAAAGTAACAAATATTTCTAACTACGTATTACAAATACTTTGCCCAAGCCATTTAGTCAAAGCTACTTTGTATTGCGCTGTGGTTACGATATATTTGATACATTGAAATTGAAATATAATTATGTCGACCAAACGATCCAACGTGGTAGAAGTTTACCATGTGGGAATTCTGGTATACAGTCAGAGTTACCAACAAGGTCCAGCAATAAAACGAACTCGGCAGCCAAGCGTAGTCGATCAGTACTGTAACAGTACTAATTGAATACTGGTCTTATTATGCGCCAGTTCAGATAGCCTCTACTTTCAAGATAAAATAAATAGTACTCCAGTGAGAGTCGTCTGAGTATTAGCTGCAGACTAGGCCGAAGCTTGTTTTATTGTCGGCGAGCTAACTTTGCCAGTGTCAGTCTGACTTCTGGCTGAGTATTGGGGTTATACTGCCCCAACATTCAGGTCTTACACAGGCTACATAATATTGCGGACGCGTGGTTGACAACGTCGAAGTACTGGGCGTAAAATAGGCCGAAGCTCGATTTATTGTCGGCAAGCTAATATCGTCAGTATCAGTCTAACATATGACAGAATATTGGGTCATATTGCAACGACTTTGATATTTTATGGGGACGTCATAATATTTTGGGCACATAGCCGATAATCGTCTAGGTACTGGGCGTGGACTAGGCCGAACATCGTCGTACTGGTATCGTGCATATTTTGCCAGTACCAAACTGACATGCGACTAAGTTCTGGGCTTATGCTGCGCTATATTTTTTGTTTTGTATAGGCTACAGCATATTGTCAACGCATGACCGCCAGGCGATGAAGTATTGTGCGCGAACTAATCCAAAGCTTGTTCAATTGTCAGCGAGCAATCTTTGCCAGTGTCAGCCTGGCTCCTGACTGAGTACTGGTTTTATACTGCCCCAACATTTATGTTTTACACAGTGGGTGGGTGATAGTCGTCTGAGTACTGATCGTCGACTAAACTGAAGTTTGCTACATAGGCGGTGACCAAACGTTTCTGGTATCACACCGACATGCGACTGAGTACTAGGCTTATACTGTCCCATGATTTGTGTTTTGTGCCGGCGGCATTATATTGTCGACGTATGACCGACTATCGTCGGTGCTGAACACGGACTGGGCTAATACTTTATTGTCGGTGAGCAAACTTTGCCAGAATCGGCCCGACTCGTGGCTGCGTACTGGAGTTATACTGCCTCAAAATTTATTTTTAGACAGGCTGCATAATATTGCCAACGCGTGATTAACAATCGTCTAAGAACAGGGCGTGGTCTGTGCGGAACATAGCCCCATTGGCGGCGAGAAAACTTTGCAATTATGAGACTATCATACAACCCAGTACTGGGCTTATACTAGCCCGTAATTCATGTTTTATACAAGCTGCATAATATTATTGATGTACGGCTGACTGTCTTCGAAGTGCTGGGCGCGGACAACGCCGATGCTTATTTCCTTGTTGGTGTCAGCCCGACTCCCGGATGAATACTGGGGTTATTCTACCCCAACAAACATTTTTTACACAGACAGTATTGCCTGTGAATGTCAATATATTGTAAAATTGGTGTTTTAATTCCGAGGTGAAAATAATAGATTTATTGAAAAATACCCACTTAAAGTCGAATCAAGAGTCACGACTCAACACCAAGATAAAAAGTATAATTTGGTGTTCTTACTATTTTTTTTTTCTATATAAACAACTGAATACACCTGAAGAAAAATAAAATAAAAATATTTTGTTTTGTAAACGCATTTTATTTAGATAAAATAACATAAAATGTAAAGAATGTGCTTATAAATAGTTGTGTTTCGTACTGCCTGTACAACAGAGCCAACGTACGCCCGACAGTTGCTGAGTTGTATGAAACGTGTCTTAAGATAAGACTCCTCATGTTGTACGTACAGATCCATTCAATTCGGAATAGTTCTTGCATTTTTCTACAACTTTTGGATTTTTCAAATTTTGTATTCAGGTTCTGATTAAGCGAGATCGAAACCCCTTCAAGTATTGAGTCTCTGATTTAAATATATTTACGGTTTTCATTTTGGTCTGACATTTTAAATATCTGCATTTCGATACGCCATATTCGACCCGTGACGATGAATTTATGAATTTTGTGATCAGATTTATTATCAGAGACCTCGAAAACCTAAGGATGTTAAGTTTCATCTAAATTGAACCGTTTTGCTTCCTCAAAGAGGAAGCTTTGTTTTCATGAAAATTTTTTTTTCGAGATTTTTATGTCAGGACACTTACAATAGTCCAAAACGTCCAAAAAAGTGATCTAGAAAAAATGTCCGTATGTGTGTGTGTGTGCGTGTGCGTGTGCGTGTGCGTGTGCGTGTGCGTGCGTGCGTGCGTGCGTGCGTGCGTGCGTGCGTGCGTGCGTGCGTGCGTGCGTGCGTGCGTGCGTGCGTGCGTGCGTGCGTGCGTGCGTGCGTGCGTGCGTGCGTGCGTGCGTGCGTGCGTGCGTGCGTGCGTGCGTGCGTGCGTGCGTGCGTGCGTGCGTGCGTGCGTGCGTGCGTGCGTGCGTGCGTGCGTGCGTGAGTGCGTGCGTGCGTGCGTGCGTGAGTGCGTGCGTGCGTGCGTGCGTGCGTGCGTGCGTGCGTGCGTGCGTGCGTGCGTGCGTGCGTGCGTGCGTGCGTGCGTGCGTGCGTGCGTGCGTGCGTGCGTGCGTGCGTGCGTGCGTGCGTGCGTGCGTGCGTGCGTGCGTGCGTGCGTGCGTGCGTGCGTGCGTGCGTGCGTGCGTGCGTGCGTGCGTGCGTGCGTGCGTGCGTGCGTGCGTGCGTGCGTGCGTGCGTGCGTGCGTGCGTGCGTGCGTGCGTGCGTGCGTGCGTGCGTGCGTGCGTGCGTGCGTGCGTGCGTGCGTGCGTGCGTGCGTGCGTGCGTGCGTGCGTGCGTGCGTGCGTGCGTGCGTGCGTGCGTGCGTGCGTGCGTGCGTGCGTGCGTGTGTGTGTGTGTGTACAACTCCGAAAATTCGAACGCCGATAACTCAAGAACTGTTTCGTATATCGTGCTTAAATTTGGCACACAAGTGTAGTAGCAGACCCTCTTCAACTGTAGCAATTTTCGACAAAATCCGTGCGAAAATTTCGATTTTATGCCGTTTTGAATTTTTTTTTAAAAGGAGGTGGTCGCTCTAACTTTCGTAAAATTTAGTCTATTTTGCTAAGTAGTTGGTTATAAGAGCAGGTGCACTCAATGTTGTTTGGTATTGAATTTGGGTCGAATCGGCAAAATGGTTCAGATTTTATGGAATTTTGAATTTTTCAAAAAATTGACATTATCGCTCTATTGTAACTTTTGCAAGACTTGAGATAGCGAGCTCAAATTTTGTATATAAATGAAACAATATTCAGCCATTATATATGTGTAATTTAGTGACCAACGATATGAAATTTTTAATTTTATGGAATGTTGAATTATTTTTTAAAATACCGTTATCACATTTACTTTCTGAAACGCTCTAATAATAACGAAATAACGGAATAACGAAATAGAAAAAGGGAATTCACAACATGTTTATTTCTATAATTAAAACAAGAATGCAAAGTAGTACCTTGCACATTGCTTCCTCATTATTTTTCGCTTTTTACAAAGCTTCCTCTATGAGGAAGCCAAAATTGAATACCATACTTCCTCATAGAGGTAGCTTTGAAAAAAGCGAAAAATAATGAGGAAGCAATGTGCAAGGTTCTACTTTGCATCCTTTTTTTATTTCGACCCGCCATATTGGATTCGCCATTTTGAATTTCTGAATTTGCAGTTAAGGTTCATAGTCAGTGATGTGAATAACCTTCGCGTATCGATTCTTATTTAAATCAAGTTACTTTCAGCATTTTTGGTCAGGCATATTGTATCCGCCATTTTGAATTTCTTAATTTTGCCATCAGATTCGTAATTCGTTTATATTTCTGTGACTGTTATCCTTGATACAACCTTTATGAGACTTAAAGTATCACAAGTCTATGTAGTCGATTTGGTCTAGTGGTTAGCGTGCGCGTCCTTAGGTAGATAGGTAGTTAGGTATGTCGATATGTCGATATGTCGATAGGTCTTAGAAGAGAGCATTACGAAAAATTGTAATTGTGAAGGAATCTCTTTATATATATATAAAGAGATATATATATATATATATATATATATATATATATATATATATATATAAAGAGATTCCTTCACAATTACAATTTTTCGTAATGCTATATATATATATATATATATATATAAAAAGAGATTCCTTCACAATTACAATTTTTCGTAATGCTCTCTTCTAAGACCTATCGACATATCGACATACCTAACTACCTATCTACCTAAGGACGCGCACGCTAACCACTAGACCAAATCGACTACATAGACTTGTGATACTTTAAGTCTCATAAAGGTTGTATCAAGGATAACAGTCACAGAAATATAAACGAATTACGAATCTGATGGCAAAATTAAGAAATTCAAAATGGCGGATACAATATATATATATATATATATATATATTACGTTTTGTTAAAATCCAAATTTATTGTTTTAATTTATTTAGATACAGAAAAAGAGCGTTGATTTTTTGAATGTATAAAAAATGAAGAATTCGTGTACTTGACTCGACAAGATTTTTTTGTGATGGAAATAAACCTCAGAATTTCGTTTTCGTATTTATACAAAAAGAAGTTCTCATCATCGTTTTTATTTTAGAGATAGGAGAACTGACTGAAAAACAGTAATTTATGCGGGTAATCCCGATTGTTAGCAAAAAAGAAAGAAATAATGACTCTAATGTTCACGTAGTGAGCTGACGATACTACGAGGAGCACAATGCTCATATGCAAAGAATTTACAATGCGTGTTGTCACTTTTGGACACGCCACCAACAATAATAAAGGGAAGTTAAAATAAGAGAAAGCGTTCCCTCAGAGAAAAGCTCAAGGGAGCAGTTTATCTCATCATCGGAAGATAGTCTATTCGTTTGAAACTAAATCAGCCGCGAAGTATTGTGATAGGAAGTAGTCAAGATAACTTACGCTGAGTGTAAAGAGAAGGACATTCAGATAATGCAACTACATGTAAGTTGATACTAGATTCGCAACTCGGAATAAGACGTTTAATTTTATATTCCGGATTTCAGATATTATATTTCCCTTTAAATTATTCTCGGAAGGGATTATCTCGACGCCGGATCGCAGACACACAAAAACACTTAATCCGTTGTAATCCTGTTAGTGTTTGAAAGGATTGACACGCGACAGGATTGGATTGTAGTGATTGAGTATTCTCGATGAAAAGTATCCCGCTGGGTTTAAAGGGTTGCGCGAAAGTTTAATGGTACAAGTAAACGTTAATTAACCGATACAATAATTGATAACATGTGATTGCGAGACGCGGGAGAGTGTTCCAAGCCAAGCGCGCATATACGGGATAGGGTGTTTACCTTTTTTTTCCTCTAGCTCGGAGCATAGTCCGGGCTAGACGAGAATCGGTGAGTTCGATGATTATAATAACGTATTATATGAAATAATACGCCGTTACAATCAAAGGTTAAATGGACCAGGAAATAAGATGGATCTACGAGTGTTGATGCAGTATCAAGCCAAGTTTATTGCAGTATCAAGCCAAGTTTATTGCGGGTGGTTTTGAGTATGCGTGCTGATGCAGTATCAGGCCGCACAGGTTTATCGGGAGTAATGAATGCGATGCAACTCTAGGATAGATGGATCTACAAGTGTTGATGCAGTATCAAGCCAAGTAGTTTTTATAAGGTATTTTGGAATGTACGTGTTGATGCAGTATCAAGCCGTACAGGTAATTTAGGAATTTTAAGTAATTGTAATTTTTCTGAAAAATATAAGTACTAGGAATAGAAGGATCTACATGTGCCGATGCAGTATCGGGCCAAGTAGTTTCAATAGAGGTATTTTGGAATGTACGTGTTGATGCAGTATCAAGCCGTACAGGTAATTTAGGAATTTAAAGTAATTGTAAATTTTCTGAACAAGATAATTATGAGGAATCGATGGATCTACATGTGCCGATGCAGTATCGGGCCAAGTAGTTTTTATAAGGGAGTTTTGGAGTGTACGTGATGCAGTATCAGGCCGTACAGGTATTCTAAGTAATTCTTAAAATTAATAGATAGAAAAGGTGGTAGGTACGATAGGTTTTTGAGGCCTAAAGGAGCTGGGCTAAGCTCAAGGAAGGAACCGTTTGTGTCAGTGCAGTATTGAGCCAAACGGGCGAGCTGGGCTGTGCTCAAGAATTCTTGCAAGTGTCGAAGCAGTTTCGAGCCAAGCAAGAATCGGAATTATTAATATTAGGAGGGTTCTTCCAAGTTGGAGAGATTGATTAGAAATGTGAAATGAGAATGAGCTCTAGTCAAAAGGAGGCCGGCTTATATATGATCGTCCCCACTGCCAGCTTTCCAGATTTCGGTTACTCGCGAGGACCGCGAGTCGAATGAGTGGGCGTGAGCCACAGAACCGTTGGACGGACTTGACGTGGTGCCTAGATCGATCCTCTACGGTAGCGCGTCTTGTCAACAACGACTTTCTCGTTGGGGATATACCGTTCCGTTACAATATATATATATATATATATATATATATATATATATATATATACTAGGATTTTATTGTGGCTCGCGCACGGCGCGCGCTCGCAATC
This sequence comes from Ephialtes manifestator, assembly GCA_963970395.1. Classification (NCBI taxonomy): domain Eukaryota; kingdom Metazoa; phylum Arthropoda; class Insecta; order Hymenoptera; family Ichneumonidae; genus Ephialtes; species Ephialtes manifestator. The sequence continues at coordinate 21,381,783 of OZ019969.1, forward strand.
GCCCCCCCCCCCCAAGGGTGCCCGCAGCCTTGGGGGACCTATGTTTTTGGAAAAGGACTTAGAATAATTCGGACGCGGGGCTTGGCGGAAACGGGTGGGGCTAGCCCCAAGCCTTTAGACCCACCCCCTTCCGCCAAGCCCTGAGCCCGAATTATTCTAAGTCCCTCGATTCTTGACACGGCGGCGGCCGCGGCGAGATCTTTTGATAATATAGAGAGATATATTTTAATTTGCCTATTGCAGGGTCGACCCGGATCACTAGCCGATCCCCCCTGAGAGTCTGGTCCGGATCAGTAACCAGGCTCCCATGCGGCCGCATCCGCCTTCTCCCTCCATATCACATTTGCCATACCATTTGTGCTATGAGCATAGGGAAGCTGCGGAAAACCGATGCCGATATAGCCGGTCTCGAGTTCGTCTCACAGCACCGGAGAACCGGAGTCGAGAACGTAAACACGAACTACAGCTATATACATGTGACCTCCACAGGTAGAAATACCTGTGTGGGTCTCATGTATACATCTGGAGCTTCATCGCGCCCGTATTTATATTTTCGACGAAAATCGACGGAACCAGGAATCCAACCCGCGACCTACCGATGCTCGGGACTAGAGGCCAGAACACTGACCACTAGATTACCGCACCGGTCGCTCTTTTTTTTTTTAATATCTATGAAAGAATATTACTAATGTAACTAATTTAATAACATTTTTATTGTGTAATTTATTCATGTAATAATAATATTAATATTTATATAATAGACCGAGAGAAAAATATAGTTAAGGCATCTAAAATAGTTTGGTAAAAAAAACCCAGACAACATAGTAAATGGGATTAATCTTGAAATGGAGAGAACCTCTGTCTACGGGCCAAATTGCTCGGAGTTCTTCCTTACCGGTAAGAGGTATTCTCTTGAGTTGATACCGACTAAGCTAATGTGTAGAATCAAAATGTATTGCAAAACTGTGGGTTGGATCGACTGTGAAGGATTAAAACGCGCTGGAACACGACTGCGTAGAATCGGGTTGTGTATTAAAGATTGTGCACGGTTGATTTGAGTTGAAATGGAATGTGTTGATAAGTACTTGTGGACAATCTGATTGTGCAGACAACTCAACGTGCGGGATCATGTCTGTATAGCAAGCAATGTGTAGAATCGAAATGTCGTGGAAAAGGCCTGTGAACGGTAGAAATGTGATGAAAAAGCAGTATGTAGTATCGAGCTTGTAGAGGAACGAATGTGAAGTTACGAGATGCGTCGTATCGGAATGCGCGGTAAACCGAGTGTATTGGAACTGTTTGTGTGGGAAGAAATGTGTAGTATCGAAATGTGTAGAATCGAAATGTCGTGGAAAGAGCGTGTGAACATGAGAAATGTGAACGAAAAACGATGTGTAAAATAGAGTTTGTGAAGGAATGAATGTGTCGGATCGCTGCTGTGGTGGATAGAATTGTGCAGGAAAGAAGGGCTGCCGTCCAATTGCGAATCGTCTGGTGTATTTCGAGTTCTGTCTATAATATAGGTGTGATGTCTGTCAGGTTACACTTTTGCTTGATTCTAGAGGAAACTTTCCCATGTACGAATTCTGGTATACTGCCAGAGTTGCCAATACGGTCCAGTACTAAAACGGAATTGGCCGCCAAGTGTCGTTGGGCGGTGTTGTTACAGTACTGATTAACAATTGGCACCATGCTGCGTCAGTACTTGTGGCCAGTACTTCCATGATAACATGGACGGCACTCAGCCGGGGTTCGTCCAAGTACTGGGCGTGGGCTTGAACGAAATTCGTCTTAACGTCGACAAGCAAACTTTACCAATACTGGCCTGGCATTCAACTGAGTACTGAGGTAATGCTATCCCAACAGTTGTGCATTGTACTGGCTGAATATATTGCCGGAACACTGCCGAGAGCCGTCCGAGTGCTGGACCCGGACTAGGCCGAAACTCATCTTATTATCGGCGAGCAACCTTTGCCAGTACCACCCTGACGTGCGACTGAGTACGGAAATAATACTGTTCCGACAGTTGTCCTTCGTACTGGCTGAATATATTTCCAGACCACCGGCGAAAGTCGTCCAAGAACTGGGAGCCGACTTCGCCGAAACTCGTCTTTTTGTCGGCAAGCAAACTTTGCCAATGCTAGCCTGGCATTCGACTGAGTACTGGGGTAATACTGTCCCAACAGGTGTGCGTTGTACTGGTTGAATATATTGCCGGAACACTGCCGAGAGCCGTCCGAGTGCTGGGCCCGGACTAGGCCGAAACTTATTTTATTGTTATAGAGCAAACTTTGCTAGTATCAGCCTGACATACAACTAAGTACTGGCATTATACTGCACCGAAATATATGTTTTATACAGACTTCATAATATTGTCGAAGGATATCCAAGACTCGTTCGAGTACTGGAGTTACACTGACCCAACGCTTCTGCTTCGTTCTGGCTAAACGATATTGCCAATGCACGGCCGACATTTATATTAGTACTGAATGGGTCTTGCGTTGACACTTGTCATACTGTAGACGAGTAAATTATGATGGTTCTAGCTCAATACACAGTACAGTACTTCGATCACTTTAGTGCGATACGGTGCTTGGGTCGTGTAGGTGCTGTGCGTGGACTAGGCCGAAGCTCCTCTTATGTTCGGCATGCAAACATCGCTAGTATCAGCCTGAAATGCGTCTAAGTACTGGGGTCATGTTGCCCTGACACTCATGCTTTGTACAGGCTGCATAGTATTCACAATGCATGGCCAAGAGTCATCAGGCTACTGAGGTCATACTGTCCCAGCACTTATGTACAGCACTGACTAAACAATATTGCCGATGCCTGGCCGACATTCGTTTGAGTACTGGGCGTGGATTATGCTAAAGTTAGTGTTTTGATCGGCGAGCAAACTTCGCCAGTATCAGCCTGATATGCAACTGAGTACTGCCGTTATACTGCCGATATTTATGTTTTATACAGACTGTATAATATTGTCGACGCATTGCCGAGAGTCGTCAAAGTACTGGGATCACGCGGCCCGAACACATTTCTTCGGAACTGGTTAAAGAATATTGTCAACGCTCGGCCGACATTCGTTTGAGTACGTAATGTATCTTATGTTCACACTTATCATGTGTACGGTAAGTACATTATTATAATTCGGCTCGACGGACCGCACAGTACGTATTGTGCGAATTCCGGAATACTGCCAGTTACCAACACGATCCAGTACTGAAACAAGCTTGGCTGCCAAGTGTTGTTAGGTAGTGCTGTCGCAGTATTCTCAAATCACTGGTCCTGTACTAGATCGAATCTGGCAATCAGTACTTCCAAGATAAAATATATCGTACTCAGCCGAGACTCGCCGAAGTACTGAGCGTAGACTAAACCACAACATGTCTCATTGTCGGCAAACAAATTTCATGAGTACCAGCCTGACGTCCGGCTGAGAACTGGGGTGATACTGTCACGACACTTGTGTTAAATACTTCCTGCGCAATGTGCTGAAGTACGGCCGACGGTCGCCACAGTATTGGGCGGGTCTTATGATGACAATTGTCGTAGTACCTGCGAGTAAATAATTCTGGTTCCCACTCGACACACCGCACAGATCCTCGGCCATGCTGGGGCAATACGTGCTTAAATAATGGTAAAAAATATTTTTGTAACACTGCCAAGAGTCGTCGAAGTACTGAGCGTAGACTAAACCACAACTGGTCTCATTGTCGGCAAACAAATTTTATGAGTACCAGCCTAACATGCGGCTGAGTACTGAGGTGGCTCTGCCACAGCACTTGTCTTAAGTACCGGTTTTACATTATAGCCATTGCACAGCCAACAGTCGCCAGAGTACTGGGTGTGTCTTGTGATGACAATTGTCACAATACTATTTTTGTCTGCCAAGTGTTGTGAGGCGTTCCTTTTACAGTACCGATTAACTATTGACCCCATACTGCGTCAGTTCTGGCGGTCAGTACTTCTAAGTTGACATAGACGGCAGTCCGTCGAGAGTCGTCTAGGTACTGGGGTTGGTCTGGGCCGAAACTTATCTTAATGTCAGCGAGCAAACTTCATCAGTATCAGCCTGATATGCGGCTGAGTACTGGCGTCATATTTTCCCGACACTTGCGTTTCGTACTGCCTGAACAACGGAACCAACGCACGCCTGACAGTTGTCTGAGTATCGACCGTGTCTTAGATAAGACTTCTCATATAGTAACTATACATCCATTAAATTTGTCAGTTCTTGTATTTATGTATGGCTCTTTGATTGAAAAAAATTGTATTCAGATTCGTATAAAGTAACATCGAAATCCTTTAGGTATCCAGTCTCTGATTGAAATTTAGTTACGGTTTACATTTTGGTCTGCCATTTTGAAGTTCTGCATTTCGATACGCCATCTTGGACCCATGACTTAATTCATGAATTTCGTATTCAGATTCGTTATCAGGGACTGCGAAAACCTATGGGTGTTGAGTTTCATCTAAATCGAAACGGTTTTTAATATCTGGTTCGCCATATTGGATTCGCCATTTTGAATTTCCTAATGTGCAGTTAAGGTTCGTAGTCAACGACGTAAATAGCTTTCGGGTACGGAGTCTTATTCACACCACGTTACTTTTCGCATTTTCGGTCCGACATATTGGCTCCGCCATTTTGAATCTCTCAATTTTGAGATCAGATTCGTAATCAGCGACCTCGAAAATACCGGGTGGCATATTTTTACTCAAATCCGTCTATATTTCTGTGATTGTTATACTCGAAGCAACCTTTCTGAAAGTCTAGTATCAGAAATCCATATAGTCGGTTTGGTCTAGTGGTTAGCGTATACGTCCTTAGGTAGATAGGCAGTTAGGTAGGTCGATAGGTCTTAGGTTCCAATCCCCAGACATCACTTCTCAAGGAGCATCACGGAAAAATTGTAATTGTGAAGGAATCACTTTTTTCTTTTTTTAATATTAATAAAATAATATTACCAATATAATTAATATCATAACATATTTTTATTATGTAATATATAAATTTAGTAATAATATGAATATTAATATTCGGTAATGTTCATATCAATTGTCCCGCCACTGGCTCGCTTCTGAAACTGGACCTCGGCTCCGTCTAATCAATGAACTCTGGCCCAAGCCTAGCTAAAGCACTACACCAGTACTGTCAGTTAGTATTATGCCAATATTAGAAAACAAACTCTGGACCGGTGTTATCATTCCAGCGTTGCCCCAGCATTAAGTCAGTAATGATTCCGTACCTCCCCAGAACTGGTACCGACAACATTGGCAACTGTACTGCACCAAGACATAGCCGGTTTGAAATTCGTACATGGGTGGGAATCGGATGATTTACGGGCATAATACTGGGACAGCTCTGAAATGATAACACTGGTCCAACGCTTGAACCGCAGTATCGGCGCGGTACTGGCAGGTGGTTCTAGCGAAGTGCTGTACCAGCATTGTACCAACATTGTACCAGCATTGGTCCACTACCAGTACCAGTATTGGTCCAGAATTAATTAACAGTACGTAATGGGTACTATGAATTAACACTAGTCCAACATTCGCCAGTATAGACTTAACCAGTACTGTCAATCAGTACCGTGTCGACAGTATGAAACAAGCGTAGGACCGGTGTTATCATTTCCGAGTTGCCCCAGCATTGAGACCAGAACTGGGCGCCAGTACCGGCAATCTTGGCAATGGTGCCAAGACACCGCCCGTTTGAGATTCGCACATGGGTTGTTTTCATTTTAAAAAATGAAAGATTTTTTTATTTATTTATACGATAAATCAAAATTGACACATAGAATAACGTTTTAAAACTATAAAACGAGACGGATGACGGTCATTGTTTGTCATGAAATACTATGGGAAGGTTCGAATCTCCGGTAATTCTGAAGCAAGCAAAAATCGATTATGTTATTCAAAGGTAGTTGAACAAGATAGAACGGTGATGGAAGTCCGAAACGTTTCGGCGGATTTTATACGGATAGTTCGATATTGTCGACAACTCAGAGCTGACTCTTCCTCCGCAAAGACCAGTTGTACACGAGTGGTCGCAAACTCCAACAGAAACTCAATCGAACCATTACCTGCACATTGACTGAAAGAGAGGGGGGGGGGGGAGACCAAAAGAGGGCGAGGAATGGGGCATCGGAAAAGAATGAGAAAACGGCGTGGAAACTGCTGGAAAATCTACTTCTGTTTCTGGTACTTTTCGCGAGAGCTCAGAGGTAAAATAGAGAAAAATCGAGACTAGCGCGGATGCGAAGCGAGGAGAAAAACAAATGAAGATGTCAAGAGGAAAACAACGCAAGTGCACCATACGCGGAGCAATAAAAAAGCTAACAAAATGATCAACAAATAACGAGAAGGCAGAACTATAGCGCGAAAAGAGTGCGAAATAGAGAGGAAACAAAAAAGAATGCAGCCGTGGGTGTTCTCTGTATGAATGAATATGTCATATGTGAATATGGCAAAATGTCATCCAAATAATAAACAAAACGAATTTTAGTTTTTACATATATTAATTTAAACGTATAATAAATTCATGTTTTTTAATGTTGGATATTTTTTAGAATGATTTGAGCTTATGCAGGATATTTGGCAAGTTTTCTTTATCGCTTGTTAGCAGGTTGTAGTTCACAGCTGCAGAGTTTTTGGGACTCATGTTATCTCTCAAATATATACACGGTGAGTGAATATTTCATTATACTACTGTTCTATTACGCCCCTTACCCCCCTACTTAGGTCTTGTAGATTTTGTCGGAGTATCGTAGAGAAAGCGACCATATACGCAGTGTATATTTGCCTGAATTCATTATCCGGAACACTGCGAGATCCTCCCAGTAGAAAGCTCTAGATGGCAATACATATACCGTGTGCGTCTCTCGCGAGAACGTATATTCCGCTCTTGTCTCTAGATTATGTAATAGTTTGTTACATGATAGTGTGAGTTTAGTATTGGTGTTACCAGTGGCCAGAAGTGCACCAGCTTCCTTACGGAATTTCTCTCCGGATCGGAATTTATAGATGGACCTTCGGGGCCCCCTCCAAACTATTTCACTCTGTTTCCCTCGATTATATATCTCTGCAGAACTTGTAAACATCGTCGGATTCGAATACTAGGCTAAACTTGGTAATACAGGTTACGAAAACATTTTGATCTCTGGCACTAAGCCTGAGGATTAAAAAGCTCCTATGCTTCAAAAATATTTATTTTTTGAGTGACATTGAAGGCACTTAGAAACAAATAGCCCAATAATTCAGGTTCACAAAACAGAAATATCGTGAAAAATATGATAGGATTGAACAAAGTTTCTAGAAAAGATGTATAAACTATTTTTTTAAATCATATATTGTTGCCTGCAACTAAACCAGGCAAGCCAACACATTGTGAGCTTCGACACTAGTCTTAACATAAAAATGTCCCTTTTGTACACCCAAGTGAACAAAAAACAATACTAAATGACCCCCATTTAAAAATATTTGTTTTGGTGGTCACAATGACGATATTTTTTGGAATAAGCGTAAAAAATCTGACAGGCTTCAACAATTGTTTCGGCTAGCATATATTTTGTGGAGGTCATTTTCTCCGAAAGGACGTACGGGGAAAGCAGGAGTTGTCGTCCAGTAGGGCAACTGCTTCTATTCCACGAATGTATCTCGGTGGCTCGACGCCAAAACGCGTATCTATCACCTCGTAAATTACCCATGCAGCATCTTTCCTCAATGAAACTGTAACCCTATGCTTTCCTATGGAGACTCTTGGTATATATATGAGGCTATACGTATGTTATATGCACAACGATCGGTCGAATGGGCCGTAACGTATGGGCTACGTGCTCAACGAAGTTTCGTATATCGACGGTAAATATCTCTCCCGTTACCTTCAAAGTTATGCACTAGCGTAGCTTCGAGTGCTACCGAAAAACGATCTGATATCCGAGCAAGGTGAGTATACATCGATTACGAGGTTTCTCGATTTCCGTCTTATATTTTAGCAATTACGCAAATACTGCTATTTCCAAGGAATAAATACCCCACATATACGCAGAAAACATCCTACAAAACGATAGCAGTATACTAAAACCAAACAGTTTGAATAAATGCATATATTCATAATACTATAAGAGGATAAAGTAGCATATTCGCTGCATTAGGCAAATTATATTTATTATAACATTTGAAAAAATGTCTGTATAAAAATTCTGAACAAATTAGACAAACAGTGGAATTGTATCTTGAATGTATTCAACTTTTTTATTCCATGATAAAATAATGTTTTTATACATCACTTAAAAAAAATTATCGAAAATGCCATGATTTTCACTACTTTAATTCGGTATAATGCTCAATATTCAAGAATTCTTTTGTTTCGGACGAGGGGACTTTCTGTTAAAGGGAGGGAGTCAGGTCAAAATAATTAAATTTGTAAATTCAATATCGTCCAAATTCTCTTGCATATAAAAATGACCAATGAGCTATATTGTTGGTACTCGATGAAAGGATTTGTACTGCCATCTGACTTGCGTATGCCTTTCAATATTATCTTAAGCAAAGTTCTTAGGTTTTTCACTCTGCGCGTGATTCAGACCAAACTGCTAGGCAGATTGGGCTAGTTGACGTCTCATTTTCTTCTTCATAAAAAGATACACCGGATAAATGGAGCAAACTATTTTTTTTTCATTCTGAAAGCAAAGTTCATCACTGATTTAGAAAATAGCATAAAATTTATTTAGTAATAATTAAATCACTTAAAAAATATTACCTTTTATTAACATTTGCTCCATTTAGCCGATGTATATTTTCATGAAGAAGAAAATAAGACGTCAACCAGCCCAATCTGCCTAGTAGTTTGGTCTGAATCACGCGCAGAATAGGTTTAAAACCAAGTTTCGGCAAATGGCATCTAAAGTTTATAACTCAAAAAAAATTGTTTGCACTGCTTTCACCTTTGGGGCATCTTAGTACCTTTAATGAACAAAATAAAAATATTATTTGCAAGTCAGATTACAGAATATTATTAATATTGTTATTAATAAATGTTTTTTTTTTACAAATAAAACATAAATTAATGCATAATTTGAAAAAAACCTGTAAATAATATGGGAATGATCACTTTTATTGACAACATCACTGAAAATTTATACGGTGTTGACACATTCACAAATGTGCTGCACAAACCTTAAATCATCACTTCATAATAAATGATACATATCTGACCACTTCTGATGATTGTTGATTCTGTTTTAAACACTATTGATTGAAAAAAAAACTGTAAATGGTCAACGGAACCAAATTAATAGCATAATATGAACGAAAAATAAAAACGTCAATTCGGGGTTATGCGCCTCGAGTGTAGCAGAAGTAACTTTGTGCGATAGTAACACGCTGCGCATGCGATACACGCAAAGATATCACAGCACATGTCCCATTATTCGCGCGAATTCGAATATAATGTAAGTGTTACGTATTGCGTTGGCGACATCACACTGTCATCGCGTCATTTATATCGCGTTTCTCTAACTGGTTTAAAAAGTGGTAAACAAATAAAAATTTATTTACAAATACGTAATTAACTTTTTATTATATAGAAAAAATCATAAAAAAGCAGGTATATTGCAGAAATCGGCCATTTTTTCGGCATCATGTCTAAGATTTTGCAGGTTCAGAGTTTATACTTAACTGAACGAAACTGCCGAAGAGAAAAAAAATATATGTTTTTATTTTTTCAACACCCTTAATTATTTTGTGTGAACAAAAAATCGGCCATAATGTCTGCATATAACAATAATAAATAAATAAAACAATTTAAAATTCAAATATAATATTCTGGTAATTTTTTACGACTTTTGAGAAAATTAAATATGAATGGTACCGTAGAAACTTGGCCATTTTTGCGAATTCCGGCTTATAACTTTACTAATAGATAGATGACATGGAAATGAATGTTTTCACAGAAAAAAAAATTGATTTTTTAAAACTTTTGACTTGACTCACCCCCCTTAAAGAGTTAACCAGTAATACTTAAAAAATTGCTGAAGATATTTAAAATATTGATTTTTAATTGTAATACAGCAGAACGACAATTATCCGAACGCTGATTGGGCTTACCGGCACGTTCGGTTATCCGAACGATTTTCATGAGCGTTATATTGTTGCACGAGTTAGCGAGCTGTCGGTTATCCAGACGTTCGGATTTCAAAATTATTTTTGCGAACGTTACATTGTTTCACGAGCTACACGGAGGAAAAAAAAGTAGTTGGACAAACCGATAAATAGGTTCGGACAACCACTCGAAGGAGTGTCAACTACTCAGTGGGTTATGACAACTACTCGTTGGTTATACGAACCGCTGTGGTTGGTTACAGGAACTCGCTGTTGGTTGCGCCATCTAAAGGGTATTGGTGAAAACCACTGCGATTGGTTACAGGAGCGAGTTAGTTGCTGCAACTATTCTCCGGTACAGCATATGCTGGAAATGGTTCTCCCAACTACTTTTTTCTTTCAGTGTAGCGAGCTCAAACTTGCAACCTCTCTTTAACCCTTTCGACTGGAGTTCGCTTGCTGTTTGTTTTTACCTCTATAGGGGACTACAATCGGCCCAGCACTGGGCGAGTGCTGGCGACCAGTCGCCCGATAACGGCGCTGCAATGGCAACCAACGCTAGTGCAGCACTGGCATAACTGCTGGATGATAACATCGGCCCAGTGCTGAATGCCATGAACTGGTTCATTGCTGGCGACTAATGTTGGCCAGCAATGGTGGATACTGCTGGCCCAGTAACGGCAGAGAATGAACGAAGAAAAATAATTGGTTACAGCAGCATGAGATTAGCTACCGCAGCAAAAATCATTAGCAATCATTAGCATTAGTTTGCTGTTGCATCCATTGCAGTTTGTTGGCAGCGTAAACAGTTTGCTGTTGCTGCAAAAGTAGTTTGCTGGCAGCGCAAAAGTAATTTGCTGGCACCAATAGTAGTTTGCTGTTGCAGCAAAACTAGTTTGCTGGCGGCGCAAGCAGTTTGCTGTTGCAACACAGTTAGTTTACTGGCAGCGCAAGCAGCAGCTGTTACAGTAGAAGTATTTTTCAGGTAGCACAAACAACTTGATGTTGCAGCAATAGTGATTTATTAAGAGCGCAAACGCGTTCGTGAGAATGTGATGTTTGGGCTTCAGGGTTGGACTACCTAATTTGACGTACAGTTCAAGATGCTCTTGTATTAGTACTCGCAACAGAGAACTGACATTTTTCGGCAATCGTTTAGCATAGGTGAGGTCGAGTATTTCACACGGAAAGTTTCCAATACGGATTAATTTCCGAAACTAAATCCCCTACGATCACCCCGAATAGTTTCACGAAACACGTCGTTTCTGCAGCTGTTATTTTGAGCTTCGAACTTTTTAAGCAGTTTACACTTATAACTTCTTTGTATAACTTCTTCACTAATGCCCCACGTTTTGAAGAAAGATCGCAAGGATCCCGGCACTTTTGGTAAACTCATCGTCAAGACCGTCAAGACAGAATATGCTGACGATGCGAAATGGGCATGAACGAACTTCGCACTAACAAAGCAGTATTGAAAATAGATCGTGACAGAACTATGGCGCTGCGAATAACGTTTTAGGCCGCGCAACCCGCCTTTTTTGCAGCAGCTCATTTGCTGGCGGAACTTTCTTCGATTGGTTACGCTAGGAATTTAAACGAATTCGCTCGGGTGCCAAACTTTTTTTGTGGCAGAAGCAAATGTTTGTTTATATGCACAAATATTTCGATAAATTAAACGCCGTCGCTACAGCAAATATTCAATTGCTAATGGTGCGAAGCCCTTTTTACTAATTTGTTTTTCCAGCAAAATGTATAAGTTCCACCAACAAATAATTAGTTGGGTCCGCAAATAATCTGGGAGATGCATTTTTCGTTTCCGCAACTAACGCTTATTTGCTGAGAGACCAAATTAGCTGCTGCATGAGCCAAAAATAGATCTAGCAAAGTAAGACAAGCTGCAACAACAAAGTTATTTTTCTCCGTATGGACGCCCACTAATGGTCACTATTCCTGGGCCAATATTGGTTTCTATTTATCAGTATCCTAAGTATCCTAAACCTATAGGACCGGAATAAAATGTGACACTTGAAAACAAAAATTCGTGCATTGACACGCAATGCCCCGAAGTCTTATTAATTTGTACAAATATTTTCCAAATTAAAAAACGCTAAGTTTTTCACATTTTGAGTCGACTCAATACGCGCGACGAACCAAAAATATTACTTTGATACACAGCATGAGAGTTGTTAATTTATACAAATGTTGTTCCTATCATAACGAATAATATTAACAATGACAAAGCTCCGAATTATTGAAAAAAAAGTCAAATTTATCTGCGAATGCGGAAGAATGCCTATGCATTATGCCTCTTTTGCAATGTCTTGTATTCCCAATCGACGTAGAAGTGGATACGTTGCAATGTGTATAAAAAGTAGGCACACTTTTCATGTGCTGATGTCGATGAGGATATTGTCGAATATATTTGTGAACGCTGCGTCCAATGTAATTTAAAATGGAAATAAAATGAGTTAAGCATTTGATGTAAAGCTCGGGACACCGCCGAGGTGCCTCGGGTCTAATTAAGCGCTCCCGTGTTGACCGTTTTTCTGTCGTTCACGCGCGCGTCTTTCGCGTACCTTGAAAAAAATTTTTGTATGAAAATTACTATACCGGTATTGGAAGCTCGGATGCATATACCGCATATGAATTTTCATATACATAAACCTGTAATATGTAAAGAATCGGTATACGATAATTAAATAGAAACCTTCGATATTAATGGAAAAATGTGTTCGAGGTTTACAACATTTTCACCAATTATTATAAGTAACGTATATTAAAATTCACAAACGGGTGAATAGTTTTTTTCACGTACTGTATACTAATTTCAATATGCATTCTACTGTAAAATTTAGTATGGTAGTAGACTAAAAGGGATGTCCACCTCTAACAGTAATGAACCAAAGTGCCTTATTTATGCAAAACTCTTTTCTATTATTGTAACCAAAGGATATTAAAAGTCATATATGTGCGAATAGTTTTCCTCATATACGGTATACTAATTTTAACATGCATTTTTCTTTAAATTTAGTATGTTGGTGTAGCAAAGAAATTTAATTAAAAATATTTATTTGTACGTGTTCAATCGAGTTTTTCTCCACTTTTAATTACATATTACATCTTTGTCTACATATTGGTACATAATCGTTGAAAAACATATTTAATTTTTTTTACATTGTTCGGGAATCGAACCTGGGACCCTCCGGTTGGTGTTGTTGCGCTGCGCCTTAGCTCACTCGGCCATTCAGATCATATGATTGAACAATTTTTTTTGTCTATTTGATTGTCGGTAATATGAAATATAAAATGAAATTAGTGTAATATAGTCATATATTTTTAGATTTATGTCATTGCGCCTGATATGGTAATAATAAAAGTACGTCAGTTATTTTTCACGGCAATCGGTTATATCGAATAGGGTTGTTACTATCTATAAATATGTTGAACGAAGTTGCTTGTTTCATTGTTTGCGCGAATTAGTTCGTTAGTATTTGGGTGAATGACTCTCTGACTGACCTCAGGGTCAGTACTAGGATGAGTGACCGCCTGGCTGACTCTGACTGTCAGTACTAAATTCGTTAATCACCTAGTTTACACTGACGGTCCATACTGGAAATCGTTAAACGCGGTTATTAATTTCCAATAACGGTATATGAATACCCAAACAAGTCTTTGGATAATCACATTGGATGTTAGTTTTAATATACTTGTGCCAACAAACTTTACAAAATTCTGACACTTTACCATTTTGGTTAAGGAGGGTCGAGCGCATTTTTTGGAGAGGATAGGCTCGGCGGGGAACACGGTGCGGTCGCACGAAACTGTGCGACAGAGACGCGCTACGCAAGTTTAAGAAATCTGGATCTCGAGCCACATAATTGATTATTGTTAATTAATTGTGAAGAACAAGTATCTGAATTTTTGCATAGAGCATCCTGAATGTATTCTTTACAGTTTGCAATATTTTAACTGCATGGTATCCGTATAAACTATCCTTAGAAATATAAAAATGCATCGTTCATTTTCAATCTGGCATAAGAAACAATGTTAAATAGTATCAATTTAAGAAATTTATTTCTCGAAAACCATGAGATAAACTTACTCATACTTTGCAGTTCAACTCAGGTCATCCATATCAATGAGTATTTAAAAAACCAGCATCTATTTCTTGTTACTGTTTTTGCGCTCGACCCTCCTTAAGTTATTGAAATTTAAAGAACAGGTGACTCTTCCTATTCATATAAAAAGTGTAATATTTTTATATTCAAGGACAGAATTTTACAAAACTCTGCACTGATTTTAAAACACCGGTCTATAAATAGTTGCCTTGGCACACGCGTATTCAAAAATTAATATCTTTCTTAGAATTGCAAAGTATTAGCACCGAAAGTTCCAACGCGTATTTCTTAATTTCTAATGACCGTATATTAATGTTTAAATAGGTTTTAAGATATCTACAACGCATGCTAATTTTAAGGTATACTTGTGGACGAGATTTCGATGTTTTTCATCTTTTAATTTGAAATCGTGTTTTAGAAATTTAAACTATCATGAAGACCTACTTTTAATATGTAATTATATATTAAATATTTAGTCAGCCTCTAAACTTGCCAACTTGTACACTAATTTTAATACACCGGTCTATGAATAGTCTTTCTAATAGACATGTATTGTAATTTTAAATATCAGTTATATGAAAATTCATTTACTTTTGCTAAATTTCATATACGGATGCTATATTTACTAGACAAAGTATATCAATTTCTATTTTATATACCAGGTTTTAAAATTTCATAGTTGTTGGTGTACGAAAATTCCTTTTTTTTTTACAGTGTAG
>OZ019969.1:21396920-21439420 GCA_963970395.1 Ephialtes manifestator
CTGAAGTTGTAGCGCGTTTTATCAAACGTTTTTAAAGCAGAAACTGTTAAATCATGATTAATTCGAACTGCTATAAATACCGAATCATTTTACCGACTTTCACTAAACTTAATATCTAGTACCAATGAATATCAGTTCGTTTCTGCGCGAAATTTGATCACATCCGATGAATTTTAACATGAGTTTGATGACAAAGATAATTTTTTGAAAGATTCAAAATGTTACATAATCCGTGCCAAAATTCAGATTAATTAATAAGAACATTCGAAAGCTAAAGCGGTTTAAACTCTTCGAGTCTGACACACATACATCCATCTATTTCTATCCAAGTCACTTCCTTCGCTATTTTATACAACCTTGAATACCCTGACAAGAATATCGCATTTTTTAATTTTTTAAATAATACAATAATATTTTTTAATTGATATTATTAAAAAAATTAAAATATGAAAGGAAACGAAAGCTTGACGAGCGCATTCAACAAAAATTGTCAATTTACATTGCAAATATATACAAATTTTACGATTGCATGGTACAAACATCTATAGCACAAAGGGGTTCAAGCAATGCGAATCTCCTTTCCGATTCTCTTACAGCTCCAGCCCTTTAACTTCTTTTTTTTTTCGTTTCCGTTCGCTTTCTGTATAGTTTTTACCCTATCGTTTAAATGGGTTGAAAATCAATTTCGCATTGCTGAGAACAGTATTACAGGAGACCGATGAACGGAGTTGACGTTGACTTGGATATGCTATGGTTCCGTTGGTATATACAAAATCCTCGACATGTATATATAATATATATGACATTTTGACATAACACATATACAAGACATTCATTCATCTCTGTAAAACTTCCATGGTTTGGATTACCCCTTTCCGCCAAGCCCCGAGCCCGAATTATTCTAAGTCCTTTTCCAAAAACATCGGTCCCCTAAGGCTGCGGGCCCCCTTCGGGTGGGGGGGCACCCTTGAGTGGGGGGTTATTGCGAGCGCGCGCAGCGCGCGAGCCGCAATAAAATCCTAGTATATATATATATATATATATATATATATATATATATATATATATATATATATATATATATATTAGGGTGGTCCATTTTGGCACAATATTTTTTTTCATGCGGGGCACCCCTCAAAGCTGTTCTCTATTATGAAAAAAAATCCTTATAAATTATAGATGCGATAAAAAAATATGTAGAGGTTGCGACGGAATTTTTTTATTTTCTTGTTTTAATAATTTTTTTTCAGTTTTTCAGTTTTTCAGTATTTATATGTATATACTAGGATTTTATTGTGGCTCGCGCGCTGAGCGCGCTCGCAATCGCCCCCCACCCAAGGGTGCCCCCCTCCCTCCAAGGTGCCCGCAGCCTTGGAGGACCGATGATTTTGGAAAAGGACTTAGAATAATTCGGGCTCGGGGCTTGGCGGAAAGGGGTGGCCCCCTTGGGGCCTAGGGGCTAGCCCCAAGCCCCATCCCCTTCTGCCAAGTCCTGAGCCCGAATTATTCTAAGTCCCTCGATTCTTGACACGGCGGCGGCGGCGGCGGCGAGATCTTTTTATAATATAGATATTACTAAATAATATCTAAACTAAATAAACTTTAATATAAATATGAAACGATATTTACTCTTCCCAATTGCTTATATCTGGGAATAATATCAGCTAGGATCCAAGTGATCATCCGTAGGATGACCTTTGTTCGTGTGCGGGACCCGAATAAGGATTAATAATGATTTTTACTGGGGATGGGAGAAAACCTCAGTATTCCTGGTGCCATGCAGCTAGGATGAATTCATCATCGGTTCAGGATAGAGGTTGCAAAGGAAAGGTCGAAATGATTTGAGTGAGATATGCCGGCTTTGAGCCAACTTGTACTAGGGTTTTTAGACCTCTAGTTAAACGCACAGACTGTTGATACATCGCATGGGGTATATGCGCTATACCAACAGTAAGAATATAGTTGCGGAATGTTCTAAATTAAATTGAATCTAAGGTCATGCACGGAGCGGATGTCCGAGCATGGAGCATGCATAGCTCATCGCCAAGTGACTCTACAATGCGTGATTACTCTTTCTCTATGAGAGTAATAAATGGGAGGGGAAGTCTTAAAAGTACGTCCTCAGAGTTAGTGTTTCTATCTCATCACCGGACACTTATGAATTTGCGTAACAGCCGATTTAAGAGATTCTAGATACAAAGAATTTAATTCTGATATATCACAATTTAGTGGATCAGGACACAACGCACCAAGTGAGTTGGGCTGTCTCAAGGAAAATAGTAAATAAAAGAACTTGGTGCCTTGTTAGACCGGAATTCTAAATTGTTCAATCAAGTGCAACTATTGGAGAGGATTCAAGTAGTTCCAGTCAACGTGAGCTGGGCTTGCTCAAGGAAAATAGAAAAAATAAACGTTGGCTACGGAATCCTCCTAAAGTTTTCTCGTTGCATGTAAAAGTTAATTACTATAATTATGTCCCTCAGTCTCTGGGATGTCACAGTTTGAGTTAAGTCCGAGAATAAATTGAAATATAAAATAAAGTGATTTTCTGAGAAAAATGCTCGCAATTCGTAGAAATGGTCTTGTGTGCAAGAGAGAGAAGATCGCCTTTGTTGTTATCGTTGCCGCTCTCTGAGCTCTTATTCGGATGTCATCGATTGCGATTTGGTAGGCCTATGGAGTTAGACGTGGCGCGAGGGGAAGCCTTATACCTTAGCTATGAGCTTGTAGATCTATATGGTGAAACGCAGAGCAAGGGGAAACAAGTTTCGACCGTGCGCTTGTAGATCTATACAGTGAGACGCAGAGCAAGGGGGAAGTGGTATGCCTTCGCTGTGAGCTTGTAGATCTATATGGTGAAACGCAGAGCAAGGGGAAACAATTTCGACCGTGTGCTTGTAGATCTATCTAGTGTGACGCAGAGCAAGGGGATACGTACTTCGACCGCGAGCTTGTAGATCTATAGAGTGAAACGCGGAGCAAGGGGAAACAAGTTTCGACCGTAAGCTTGTAGATCTATAGAGTGAGACGCAGAGCAAGAGGATACGTGCTTCGACCGCGAGCTTGTAGATCTATAGAGTGAAACGCAGAGCAAGGGGAAACAAGTTTCGACCGTAAGTTTCTAGATCTATAGAGTGAGACGCAGAGCAAGGGGAAGTATTATACTACATGGGTCTGCGCAGTGCAGACGCATATAGGCCTTTCCACCAGGATGGATTGGTCGAGGATACTATATGGGTCTGCGCGATGCAGCGGCATATAGTATAGGAAGGATTGAAGATAGGAAAGATAGAGGGAAACCTTTATATGGGTCTGCGCGGTGCAGAGGCATATCGGTTTCGATAGGAAAGAAGAGAGAGGACAGTAGGGGTCTACGCGGTGTAGAGGCCTACTGGAGCTGGGCGGGCTCACGGGAAAAACCAAGTGGGTCAGCGCGATGCTGCGGCACTTGGGCAAGCTGGGCGTGCTTACGGAAGTGCTGTTCGAGGGTAGACGCGATGTCTCGGCTCGACAGCACGGGTACTATAAGAACCTTACTTGGGCATAGTGATATGAGGAATGGTAGTCAGAGAATAAGGTACCGAACTCATGCGAGGCGCGCTTATATACCCTCCGATCAGCTGTTTACCACGGTGACATCTTCCCCCTCTAGGTCTCTCTAGGCCCTGTTGCCACGTTCGGTGTTGCCAGACTTAGATTTTATCAATTGCTCGCCAGGGGTATACGTGTCCCGTTACAATAGAGAGATATAATTATATAAGGTGTTCCTGGCCAACTCAGTAAGCGTTCAACCCTGACCCCTTCCAATTCGATCCATCATTTTTTATACTATTCTATATGCTCGAAAAAATACTTTCAATTTTTTGGAGTTTTTTTTTACTCACACTTTTTTCCATGAGTTTTTTAAATAAAATTTTTTTGCCTCTATTTAAAAATTTGAAATTTTCTCAAAAATCCTGTACTAGATATCAACATTTTTTATCTGACCCAGAGTGGGCAGACGTTTGCGTCGATTTTTTTAAGCCATTTATCAGAAAAAAAATCGTTAATAATGGAAAAAAATGAAACGAGGTATCAGTTTATGGTCAGCTGTTGCGCAAACGTTTATACATAACGCAATATTATTTTTTAATTATTCTGAAGCTTTTTTTTATCGATATAAAAAAATCATGTATTAAATAATGAGTTGTTGAAATAGAAAGTGAAATGAGACATTTTTAACTATCGATCTGTAAAATTTTCAATTCCAACCATCAACCATCAAAACCGACCATTAACCGTCCAATATAATATGAGACTTATATATAGAGTAGTATAAAAAATTAAGGAACGAATTGAAAGGGATCAGGTTTGAACTGTTTTTTTATGTTGAGGATTTTCACCTTTTTTCATTGTACTAAACTTTTACACCGTCCCAAAATTATTGTTCCCATATCATATGGCATATGAGTAATTATAAATTTTTGAATAATTGGGAGCTCGGCATATCCAATATTACGTCTATCTTCATTGGTTATACGCATGTGAAAATTGGAGACATGGCGCTGCCATATTTTGATAAAAATGTATAATGATAATAATTTGACTAATTTTATTCTAATTGGAAATCATATTACATGTGACATTCAGTACTAAAAAGAATTGAAAGTAATACCCGTGGTAGTCCGAGATTTACATTTTTATATACTACATGTCAACTTTTTCACTGATTACGCTAGCTGTATTATTTTCTTTCATTCTCCAAATTGCTGTGGATTGGTGGAATTTACGGAGAGTACTTAAATTACATTTTTCATTCATATGTTGGGTGAAAAAGCCCCATTTGCTTTTAGCCGCGGCAGAATCTGTGATTTCACAAAGTGCTTGTATCATTTTTATTTTTTTAATTCCACTCTATTATTTGGTGAGTGCGTAGGACTCATAGCATAGAATTAAAATGCAAAATAAATTTTTAAAATGCATTTTTTTCTCATTTCGGTGACTCCGTCTCTTTATACATATATATTATGTACATATTTTTCTATCTGGACATCATGACAAAAGAGATCACGGGCGACTGCTCGTATAGGAAATGCCAGCAGTTACAACGGGGCCAATGATTGGGCAAGTACTAGCTACCAACCGATGATAGCCAGTACTGGTTGACGATCGAGCCATTGTTGGGGCCAGCAGTGGCCCGCGGCCGCGATCAAGTCAAAACTGCCAGCATTTTGTCACGTCTGGCCCATTGCTGACAACCAGCAATGGCCGATAGACTTGTACCGAGCATGGGCTGCTGCAGTTTTCCACGGCTGAGCCATTGCTGGTGCCGATGATTGCGCCATCGGTACTATGAATTCCTACAATATCCTGCAAGTCGTGGTGGGCGGGAGGTGAAAATTACGCGTCAAATTTTACAATCAAAATTTTACATTGTCTTAGGTCCAATACGTTTCTCACGTATGTCAGCCAGTCGTGGGCAGACATGGGCCATTACCCTCATGCCAATGATTAACATAACCTCAATATCGCGGACCGTCGGCACGTTAGCGACGACCAGCATAAAAAACATATTTCCTTCCCTACCATTTAAACAAGATTTTGCACTTGAAATTTTTGGTATCGGCCATTTTTTATCCTTTATTTTCGAGTTTAGATTAGTAATGAATTATCTTAAGAAGCCTGAGTACTCAATTTTATCAAAATGAAGTCACTTTTTATATATTAGCCGCCAAATTGGATTCAAAAAGGCTCTCTGTTTCGTGTTTCATACAAATTATATAATTTATTGTCATTTGGACGGCCATATTGGATCCTCCATTTTGAATTTCTGAATTCAGATTTGAGTTCTTTAATCAGTGGCTTCAAAAACATCCGTGTACGAAATTTTATCCAAATCCATCTGATGTCCCTGTGATTGTTATCCTAGATGCAACTATTATGGACTTAAAGTATAAGAAACCCACATAGTCGGTTTGGTCTAGTGGTTAGCGTGCAGGTTAGGTAGTTATGTAGTTTAGGTAGGTCGTAGGTTCAAATCCCGCCAACATCACTTTCCCGAAAGCTATCGAAAAAATTGTATCCGTGGACAATTTCCTTTTTTTTCAAATGATAATAGAATAACATGATTAAAATTATTGGAGATGGTCCGTTAGGAAATATATCTTTTTAAATTAATAATTAATTATTAAATTGATTATACTGAATATTTCCCGCCGTTACTTGCCCAAAACTGGACGTGTTTGTTACCATTCCCGGGCCGCATTGGCCCCCAGTACCCGGCCGTGCACAACTACCAGTACTGGGCCGAAGTTATCATCCAGCAGTCAAGCCAGTGCTGCACCAGTGCTGGTTACCATTGCCGCGCTGTTGCTGGAAGGCTGGCCGCCAGCACCGGCCCAATGCTCGGCTAATTGTGAGCCCCTATACGGGTGGTGTGCGAGTGAGACAGCTGCGTATTCATGACCCTGAAAATATCTGCACTCATCTTTAGCACGACGTAGCGTCCTTAATTTTTATCGTACGAGAGTCACCCAGGGCTTATCTTTTTCATCTTGAAATTCTCTAGATGCCGTTATTTTTAGTTTTTTTATCGATCTTTTTTTGAGTGATACAAGCTAGAAAGTGCAGATGTAATCTTTGACATGACGTAGCTCCCTTAATTGTTATCCTACGAGAGTCAACCAGGGCTTCACTTCTTCGTTTTAAAATTCTCTAGATGCCGCTGTTTTTAGATTTTTTTTATCGAGAAAATTGTATATGTAGCAGTTGACACGGTATAGCGCCCTTAATTTTGATCGTACGGGGGTCACTTACAGCTTATTTTTTTCGTGTTGAAATTCTCTAGATGCCTTTATTTTTAGTTTTTTTTATCGACCTTTTATTTGGTAATACAAGCAAAAAAAGTGCAGATGTAACCTTTGACATAATGGCGCGCCCTTAATTTTGATCGTACGGGGGTCACTTACGGCTTATTTTTTTCGTCTTGAAATTTTCTAGATGCCGTTATTTTTAGTTTTTTTTAATCTATTTTTTTTCCGTGATACAAGCAAAAAGATGCAGATATAACCTTTGAAATGGCGTAGCTCCCTTAATTTTTATCCTAGGAGAGTCAACCAGGTCTTCACTTTTTCATCTTAAAATTCTCTAAATGCTGCTATTTTTAGATTTTTTATCGAGAAAATTGCATATGTAGCAGTTGACACGGCATAGCGCCCTTAATTTTGATCGTACGGGGGTCACTTAGGGCTTATTTTTTTCGTCTTGAAATTAAGGGAGCTACGTCATGTCAAAGGTTACATCTGCATTTTTTTGCTTGTATCACTCAAAAAAAGATTGATAAAAAAAACTAAAAATAACGATATTTAGAGAAATTTATTACAAAAAAGATAAGCCCTAGATGACTCTCGTACGATGAAAATTAAGGGAGCTATACCGTGTCAAATGCTACATTTGCAATTTTCTCGATAAAAAAATCTAAAAATAGCGGCATCTAGAGAATTTTAAGACGAAAAAGTGAAGCCCTGGTTGACTCTCGTAGGATAAAAATTAAGGGTGCTACGCCATGTCAAAGGTTACATCTGCATTTTTTTGCTTGTATCACGGAAAAAAATCGATAAAAAAAAACTAAAAATAACGGCATCTAGAGAATTTCAATACGAAAAAGATAAGCTCTAGCTGACTCTCGTAGGATAAAAAGTAACGGAGCTACGTCATGTTAAAGGTTACATATGCACTATTTTGCTTGTAATTCTCAAAAAACGATCGATACAAAAAAACTAAAAATAACGGCATTTAGAGAATTTCAAGACGAAAAAAATAAGCTGTAAGTGACCCCCGTACGATCAAAATTAAGGGCGCTATGCCGTGTCAACTGCTACATATACAATTTTCTCGATTAAAAAATCTAAAAATAGCGGCATCTAGAGAATTTCAAGACGAAAAAGATAAGCCCTGGGTAACTCTCGTACGATAAAAATTAAGGACGCTACGTCGTGCTAAAGATGAGTGCAGATATTTTCAGGGTCATGCGTATTCAGTTCCCAAGCGAGGACGACCAAGACTTTTAAAAAATTAATAATTAAATAACGGTACTGTCTATCGTCTTCCAAAGGTGCCAAACGTTAAAGAGATTATCGTTTAAACTGTACATAGTTGTTTTATGTACGTGGTAGCATTTTCTTAGCTGTTATAACGTAAATACGGCCAAATCGCCAGAACTCGCTATAACAATAGTGCAATAGGTTGTAAAATCTGCGATTTTTTTTCTCCTCACCGTTCTAAAATTTCACCAAACTATTTGCAAAGGGATAATGAACATTCGTGAAAATTTTCATGGCAGTGGTGGCATTTTGACTTGGCCCCACAATAACCTTAAGTTAAAAAATGTTGGCCGACTTCAGCACTGAGTGTAAAAACTTCTGTCTAATCTAATAATACATCGAAGTATTTTGAGAGTTAGAACAATAACATATGCATAGCATCGTTTCGGTCGCAAATGCTTCATATAGTATGTGACATACTCTGTCACTTCCACTTTTTGTTTCACTCATACAGAACCTAAAAGAAAGTTGGAAGAGAGAGAAATAAATATTTGGACGAGTAAAAAAAGTTTGAAAATTTCTAGTTGTTGAATGGGCATAGAATGCCCCATATATACAACACAATTCTGCCCGAGGGCATTCATGATACATACGGAAACAGCCAGCGCGGAACTCTGTGGATCTTGACTTTACCGCAGCTTCTTACATCGCTGAGCCCGTGTAGCGTCTGATATGTATATAGAAACTCACGATTGCTCGCTTTCAGTCATTAACCAGATGCCCGACGAAATTCTAGCTGCTATGACCACGGTTACATCCAAAATATGAAAGAGAGAGAGAGATTAAGGTTATTTTTCTAAGTCCCTCGATTCTTGACCCGGCGGCGGCGAGACCATTTTATAATTTTGAAATTTTGAAATTGTTTGGAATTTTGAAATTTTTGAAATTTTGAAATTTTTTGAAATTTTTTGAAATTTTGAAATTTTTTGAAATTTTGAAATTTTTTGAAATTTTTTGAAATTTTGAAATTTTTTGAAATTTTTTGAAATTTTGAAATTTTGAAATTTTTTGAAATTTTGAAATTTTTTGAAATTTTGAAATTTTTTGAAATTTTGAAATTTTTTGAAATTTTGAAATTTTTAAAATTTGAATCAACCCGACGAAGTTGGCCACTCCGTGACGTTACCCACTCCGTCACATTGGCCACTCTGTGACATTAACCACTCCGTCACATTAGCCACTCCGTCATATTAGCCACGTCATGATGACTTTAGCGAATTGACTAAACGACCGTCCTGTGCACAGCGGCGGCGGCAGCGGCGGCGAAATCTTTTCATAATATAGAGAGATATACATAGGTACCTCCTTGGAACGACCCTAACGGATGACCAGTGGAAGGAAGAGATTGACCTCTTATATTATATAAATGGGTCATTCCACGGGATTTCGCACAAAAAAAAACCCGACCGACTCCAATTTTCGCCTAATTTTTTTATATTGTTGACTATGTCAAACGGAGCATCTGTGAATTTTTTGAGAATTTTATTCTTATATTTCGACGAGCCATAAAATAAAAGGTGAAAAAAATGAAAAAAAAATCTGACGTCAAGTGGAATAATGATATCGACAAAAATAACTAGGTCAAAATTTTCGTAATTCAACACAGTTTACGGTAAAAATAATCAAAATAAAAAATAAACATAACTTCTATTTTATTTATGTCTTTTTATGTCTTTTACCAAGAAAAGGTACCATTCCGCTAATTTGGCCCCCTCCGATTTCAATACAAAAAATCACGAATATACTACATGGAGTCCCAAACATTTTAAGCACAAGCCCAAGATGGAGAACGCATTTTACCCATTTTTAAAAAAATATTTCGGGTAATTGATTTTTTTAATTTTCTTCCAATCTTCTGCGTATTGTTTATGTAATTGGTTGGTAATATTAAAAGGAGCTTATGTGATTTTTTTCATAATTTTATATGTAGATGCATTCGATTCATTAAATGTAATCGAATTACAAATTTAAAAAATTGTATTTTCGTTGCGTCTTTTACAAAAAAGGTACCATTTCACTTATATGGACCTCTCCGATTAAGTTAAAAAAATAACAAAATTACTATACGCCTCAGGCGTATCTCGCGACGCTAGCGCTCGAGTGGCCACTGCGTGCGTAACGAGACGATCAGCTGATCGCACGCCCCAGGCGTACCTCAGGCGTATGTCGCGATGCTAGCGCTCGAGCGACCGCTGAGTGAGTAAGAAAGCGATCAGCTGATCGCTTTCTTACTCACTCTGTATTCATCAGCTGATCGCTTTCTTACTCACTCTGTATTCATCAGCTGATCGCTTTCTTACTCACTCTGTGGCCGTTCGAGCGCTAGCATCGCGACATACGCCTGAGGTACGCCTGGGGCGTGCGATCAGCTGATCGTGTCGTTACGCACGCAGTGGCCGCTCGAGCGCTAGCGTCGCGAGATACGCCTGAGGCGTATAGTAATTTTGTTATTTTTTAAACTTAATCGGAGAGATCCATATAAGTGAAATGGTACCTTTTTTTGTAAAAGACGCAACGAAAATACAATTTTTAAAATTTGTAATTCGATTACATTTAATGAATCGAATACATCTACATATAAAATTATGAAAAAAATCACATAAGCTCCTTTTAATATTACCAATTACATAAAAAAATACGCAGAAGATTGGAAGAAAATTAAAAAAATCAATTACCCGAAATATTTTTTTAAAAATGGGTAAAATGCGTTCTCCATCTTGGGCTTGTGCTTAAAATGTTTGGGACTCCATGTAGTATATTCGTGATTTTTCTCAAGCAAAAAAAGAAACTCAAGGGCACAGACGTCTTCATCGACCAAGATCGCACCGCCAAAGAGCGTCAGGTGGCAAAAAACCTCCGTGATATCAGCAAAGTTCACAGGGCAGAAGGGCGCACCGTTAAAATGGGTTATAACAAACTCACAATTGACAATACTCCGTATTACTGGGACGAGAAAACCAAGAACATACAAAAATCGAGCAAACCAGAATTGAACAAGGAAAAGAGTCTCATGGACGTAAACCCGCAAGTGCAGGTGGACGAAGTGCCTAACACCTCAAAAAACTAGAAAAGCAAACAGGAATCAACGTAGTCTTCTGGAATGTGCACGGATTCGGCAATCCGGATGGAGCAGACGTACTGGACAGGGCAGATATCCTTTGTATATGTGAAACTTGGCTGGAAAGGAGGATGGATCAACCACCGAGACACCTAGACGACTTCAAGTGCTGCTGGGCAAATGGCGTACGAGAACACAGCCTAGGCCGCACGAGCGGCGGACTCGCTGTCCTTGTGCGGAAAAGTGCAACGGCCAAAGTGATAGAAGTGAGCCCTTGGTGGCTATTTGTGAGAGTGCAAATGAGAGGTTCTGTCTTCATAGTTGGAGCGGTGTACTTCCGCCCCAGTCTAGACTTTAGTCACGCGTTAGATTTATTCCAGACTACACTAGATGATATAGAGGAGAGGTTCGGCAACGAAGTAATAATAATCGGAGGAGATTTTAATGCGAGAGTGGGTGAAAGTGACGCGCTAGCGGAAGAGATAATCGAAAATACTTGCCTGTACAGTACCGTAAGAAATTATGATGTGACGATTAATGCGAGAGGCCCCCCGCTCATGGAGTGCATGGGGTCAAACGGTTTTGTTTTATTGAATGGTAGAATGCCTAACGATCGCCCGGCCCAGCCGACCTTCTACAGTAAAACGGGGTGTAGTGTGATTGACCTAGTCTTCGTAAACGTAGTCAATGTAAGCGAAATCAAAGATTTCTACATTCTTACTGCCCCAGTATTATCGCATCACTTTCCAGTTATGACAGAGATTTGGGCTGGCCCCGTGCTAGATAAAAATGAAAATAATGCCTCGGAGGGTCGCGGCGCGCGGAAAACATTGAATTGGATTCCCGAAAAAGCAGAAAGGTACCAGAGAGAAATTAATTTATCCGATAGAGCGTTAAACTCACAGGCTTTCGAAACTGTGGAATCGATGTATGAAAAGTTGCTAGAAGCAATCAAAGAAACTGCAAATTCGATTGGTATGATCAAAGTTGCAGCAGGGTCAAACCGTGCTCACTTTATACCGGATAGAAAACCATGGTTCGACAAAGAGTGCTCAGAAGCAAAAAAGCAACTGAAAGTAGCTATCGCGGAGTGCGTACGTGACCGCACCGAAGAGGCGAAACGCGAAATATTCATTGAAATGAAAAAAAAATACAAGTACACTACTGCCTATAAAAAAAGGAATACAAAAATTCCATTAAAGAAGCTTTCGCGAACCTTTGTCGTCCCATAGATTTCTGGAAAGCAGTTAAGAAATTTAGAAATAATTATAACAATGCGCAACTACCGATTAATACATGGAACGAGTTTTATAGAAACGTCTACCCACCGCGGCAGCCGGACGGCCTACGCTTTGAGAACAATTACATCCCGGAACTAGATGCACCGATATCGCCTGCAGAACTGTTTAAGATTGTAAGTAAGTGTAAAAATGGGAAAGCTCCCGGCCCCGACCAAGTCGCCAACGAATTTTATAAGAGTCTGCCGGCGAGCTGGTGCACCTACCTCCTTAAGATGTTTAATAGTGTTCTCGCGCGCGAATGCGTTCCGAGGGAGTGGTCAAAAGCAACTCTAACAATGATATTTAAAAAAGGGGATAAAGCGGATCCGTCCAACTACCGTGGCATAGCGTTGGTAAACAACATTACGAAAATATTCACTCAGGTACTCAAAGAAAGACTTGAAGCCTATGCAGAAGAGAAAAACATGCTCCCAGAGTCGCAAATGGGCTTCAGAAAGGGAAAGGGATGCGCTGAGTGCATTTTCTCGCTAATATCGGCAATCCAATTGCAACTCAGACTAGGTAAACGGGAGGTATACGCTATATTCATGGATTTTAGACGCGCTTTTGATTCCGTACCGCACGCTAGACTGTGGAATAAACTACTCAACCGCGGGATAGGCACAAAAATACTGCGTATTATTAAGTCTCTCTACGACCAAGCAACGGTGCAAATTAGGAGTGGCAATGCTCTCTCTGACGAGTTTCAGGTTTCGGAAGGGGTACTCCAAGGCGAGTCCCTCAGCCCTCTACTCTTTCTGCTGTATATATCGGACTTCGAAGAATTTTTCAGAGAAAAAGGGCTGGAGGGCCTCAACATTGATGGCATAACCGACATTCTAATGCTTCTTTACGCAGATGATACGGTAATCCTAGCTCACTCGCATATTGATTTGAAAAGGAAACTGAAAGCGTTGGAGGAGTAGTGTGACACCAATGGCCTTTCTGTAAACACCAGCAAAACGAACATCATTGTATTCAGAAACAGCGGCAAAATGAGAAGCATCAACCCAGAATGTACGAAATACAAAGGAGAAAACATTGGTTTAGTAAAATCGTATAGCTATTTGGGCATTCCCCTCTCGAGCTCCTCACTTGGATACGCAGCAGCGCAAGCCGCAATAAACAAGGCCAAATTAGCATCTGGTGCCGTACTTGCAATATTAGCCAAAGCTAAGTGTGACTCGTGGGGAACGTTCGGGCAGCTATACGATAGTATGATCTCATCCACGCTGCTGTACGCAGTGCCGGTCTGGGGCCTGAGATACCTCGATGCAATAGAGAAAGCTCAATCGAATTTTTTCAAAAGATTATTATACCTTCTAGCAAACATTCCGAATTGGAACCTCAGGCTCGAGCTCGGTATTGTACACATAGCGCACAAGGCCATGAGACTAACCTGGAACTGGTTTATAAAGATCCTTAAGCTCCCGGATGATTGTATACCAAAAATCTGTATGTTGAGACTGATTGCGTTGGCAGACACGGCAATCAGGGCTGTCGAACTGAACTGGGCGTCGCAGTTTAAAGCGTTTCTCGTCCGTATGAACTGCGAGGATCTTTGGACTTCGCGCGATCCGACGATATGGTCTAGCCGAACCGAAAATGTGTTTAGACAGTACGAGTTAGAGCTTAGAATGGAAGACGTGGCCAGGTCGCAGGTTTCTAGAGCCTGCCAGTTGTATATTCCGAGAGAAATCGAAAGCGGTCACGCGAGATACCTTACACTCAAACTCCCATTGCACATGAAGAGAGTCATCGCCCAGCTTCGACTATCTAATCAGTATAACACTAGAATAACTCTTCCTAAATGCGCTGGCAAACTGGACTCGCACGCCATCTGTGAAAACTGCAATTTACGCGAAGAAGAAAGTATAGTCCATTTTTTCTACAAATGCTCACTGTATAAACCGCACAGGGATCACTATCTCACGCGTGAGATGCGTGGGGATAGTAGCAAAACTGCTCTGGCGGTTCTGCTATCCTCCGAAAACATTCAAACGCTAAAGGCCGTGTACTATTTTGTACAAAAAAGTCTCATGCTGAGAGCTTTCTCCCTTAACATATAAGCTGCATTACCTCCTTAGTAATTATATTGCATATTGTATTCTATATTTTACTTTGTTATGTTTTTGAAAATTTTATATGGTTGTTAACCCCCCTTGCTATAAGAGACCCTGATGTACTCTAAATAAGCAATAAAGCATCTATCTATCTATCTATCTATATTCGTGATTTTTTGTATTGAAATCGGAGGGGGCCAAATTAGCGAAATGGTACCTTTTCTTGGTAAAAGACATAAATAAAATAGAAGTTATGTTTATTTTTTATTTTGATTATTTTTACCGTAAACTGTGTTGAATTACGAAAATTTCGACCTAGTTATTTTTGTCGATATCATTATTCCACTTGACGTCAGATTTTTTTTTCATTTTTTTCACCTTTTATTTTATGGCTCGTCGAAATATAAGAATAAAATTCTCAAAAAATTCACAGATGCTCCGTTTGACATAGTCAACAATATAAAAAAATTAGGCGAAAATTGGAGTCGGTCGGGTTTTTTTTGTGCGAAATCCCGTGGAATGACCCAAATACTTTGTCATGTCCCTTCAGAGGATACTCGTCGTTTCAAACAACCCGGGTAAATTATATGGGGTTAAATGACCCGGTGTCAAGTTTCGAGTTTGCATCCCTTGGGATTCATTTGTTTTTTTTTAGTCTTTGCAATCTGTGAACTGGAAGTGAAGTAGAAAATTTTTTATATTGGTTCGGCTTTCACTTGATAGCAATAAATCAGAACTGTAAAATTAAGGTAGTACGACCAGTTATGTGCACTGAAAGAAACATTCTGAGATTGAGTCAACCGCTTACTTTGCAACAACCGAACTTCGTTCTTAACATGTTATAAAGTTATATGTCAGTCTCTCTCTTTCGAATTTTGATGAGTTAAAGAAAATTGTATTCAGCTTAATTGATGTAGTTTGGTTGAATTCACGCCGAGGTTGGATATGATGGAGCTCACGGTATACGTAAGTTTAGTATGGGATCCAGTATAATCAACTAAAAATTGCTGGATTAAATTGCATGATATGATTGAAGATTTAGTGTTCAAATTTTTAACCTGCAATCTGTCGCAATCACAAAATTATTGGTTCGAATAGCCTTAGGGTCAAATTTATAGTCCCAAGACTTTGGACTTAAATGTCAATTTAAGTATAAAATTATATGTAAAATTTCATCTTATGTACGAACGATAATTTTTGTCATGCTTTGCATATTCAATCAATTGCTGTAAGAATATATTGTGACCATCTACTCTTTATTTGGAGAGAGGTGAGGGTCAGCGACTTTGAAATAGGAATAAAAACTCAGAGTTATAAAAATCGTCACCAAAACAAAAGATAAATGATAATTTATTGGCTTGCGGTGTCTCGATATAATAAAAAAATAAAAGAAGAAAAAAAAAACAAAAGTAATTTGTGACAGGAAAATAATTGATCTCTGTTTATTCCCCTCGACGTCAACACGCGAATCGACTCCTTGAGCGCACGCTTACATGTGTGAAAGAGCACATTCGGCTAGCCATCTACCCTCCCACCTGTATCATCGTTACTTGTAAGCTGATTACCCCGAGACCCCCGATTTATAATCACTCTTGCCCCGGATCTCGAGCTGTAGCCTCTTATTGTAAAGACTGTGGGCAGGGTCTGCCGTCGGGGAGTCGTGCTTTATATCATATTGAGATAATTGTTATTACAAATATAAAATATATGAATAAGTGGTGAAATTTTGTTATACAGTGTGCATTCGAAAGAAAATATTGGATAAACCCGTGAGTCAATAAATATATATATTTCTCTTCCCGGATTATTTAACTCAACTCGTGGTTAATTCATTTGAATTCAAAGGTACCTTCCCTAATTATGATACCGTCCTTGTAATATATTGGATCTGCCAATAGAATCTGCCCTTCACTACCGAATAGGCTTGGTTTGTTATTTATTAGTTCTAATTTATTATTTCACTATTGAGTTTATTCGTTCTCGCAAAACGAATTGGCGCCCAACAATAAACTTCTATAAAATTAAAATCATAGAGCCCTGGCAGCCTTCGACCCAGGCCGCGCCAGGTGGTAACTCCTAATGAACATTTTATTTTTATAAAAAAATAAAATAATATATATATATAAAATTTAATTTTAACGAAAAGAGGCGTATTAGGAGGATACTTTCTCAAATTACAATAACAAAATGCAAATGACCGCTACTAATAATACCAATTCGGGGCCTCGAGGTGATAAACAATAACAAATGTTACCGGGGTAAAATAGCTCGGGAGTGAAGATCTCGATAATACACCAAGACTCGATAGTAAATAAAATACTGTAAGGCAGGTATTATACTCGAATGGTTCAAGACAATAAAAAGGGAAATCACTAATAAAATCCTATGGAATAACAAATGGCCAAAGAACGTAAAATTTCAGTGTTGCATTGACACCTGTCAAATACCTGCGATACTGTAAACGTCAACAATTAAAAGTCGAGGATATCAATAATCTTGACGGAATAGGATTACATTATTATAATAATATCAATCTTAAACTATCGGCGAATAACTCCGACTCGTCACGATAATGAATTGATAGCAAGGGAAAGGGGGGGGGGAGAGGGGTAGACGAAGGGGAAGGCACACCGGCAATACACTATAGCAAGCGATTCTAGCTGGTACAAACAACCTAAAGAAAATTCTGTATGGGCGCCAGCTACTGTGCGGCAGTAGCACCGTCACTTAAACTGTCACTTGACAGTTTGTAATACTTTTCATTGGGTTGACTGTTGAAAATATCTCGTAAATATCTGCTCGGCTAGCCGGGCGAGGAGAGGGGGCTCAGGGGGTGAATTCCCGAACACGATGGCTCTTATAAATTACCTCGGTTCGACTTGCTACTATTGACAGGAAAAGAATTCTCGTATTTATCACTTAAAGATTGCACTAATTCGCGGTATACAACGCTAGACGATTATCTGTAAACACCACCACACTACCCCGCACACGGAAAATACTCTGGAATTGCTTAACATTGAAACACCGGTTCAAACGTGGCAGCCGGTCTCGTTAACGGACTTTTTCGGGGACTATCAATTGATAATAAGGGCTAAGAAAAACTTAAAAACAGGAAAAAGGGATTACAGGCACACTATTCAGTACTCACGCTACAGGTCTCGCACTCACTCTTCCAGGAACAATAATCCTGGAGCTGGACTCACTCTCACATACTATTAATTAAATTTCCCTTATCGGGCTTGCATCCTCACGCGTTGCCTGGCTCGAAGTGTCGAAAATATCCTTCGTCTTCTTCCTCGATGTATTCGGCGATGCTCGGAGATTTTCGGGCTCGGTCGGCTCGAGAGCACTACGCGCTTCAGCATCGATCGGTGGATCGAGTGCGGCTGGTCAGTGGCGCTTGGAAGGTGCTGTGGCGGGCAGCATAACACAGCTGCCGAACGGTATGATCGCCGCGGGACGTTTGATTGCCGCTGGCGATCCTCTTGGCGCGAGTACACTCACGCAGTTGGGCGACTAACTCCAACATATGTGACCCGAGCGTGGAGACTGCTCGGGTGATGCGGAGTGTACTCCTCCACTGGCTGGCTTGATCTTATGGTCTCCGGGGTCAGATGGTCTCTCCTCTCCAGCCCACACTCTCCCCACGTCACTTTGCCTAAGCTGCCGTAGTCTCTCTCTTATTTCATCCTTGAGGGCCTCATTGGACTTCAGGATGATCGCTTGTCAAAACTAATCATTCATACTGGAGGGAAAATGGTGGAGGGATAACGAGTGATTTTTACACATAATATTAATATAATCTAGGTTCAATAAAGCATTTCTGGACTAACAAAAATAAAATATTTAGGGTGTGTGGTGGCCTTCGAGCCAGCCTACAGGGCAGAGCTTGCAAGAATCTACTTTGTTACAATATATTTATTTCTATGTTTTGTATCATTAATCAAAATCGTTTGATATGACAATATTAGGAAAGAGTGGAGGAAAATGTGTTAATTTCTCATTATTTTTCGCTAGCGCCGATATTTCACATAATTATTTTTATAATACACCGAATCATAAGTCTACAATGAATCTCCAAAGTTTAGTCGCTAATTAAGCTTCAAACTTTGTAATCGCTATGGGACGGACTTCAACTATAATATAACAAAACTTTAACTCTCTAACTTTACAAAACTGTAATACAAAAATACAAGCTTAATACCCGTATCGGGGCTCACAATTGGCCGAGCATTGGGCCGGTGCTGGCGGCCAGCCTTCCAGCAACGGCGCGGCAATGGTAACCAGCACTGGTGTAGCGCTGGCTTGACTGCTGGATGATAACTTCGGCCCAGTACTGGTAGTTGTACACGGCCGGGTACTAGGGGCCAATGCGGCCCGGGAATGGTAACAAACACGGCCAGTATTGGGCAAGTAACGGAGGGAAATATTCAGTATAATCAATTTAGTAATTAATTATTAATTTAAAAAGATATATTTCCTAACGGACCGTCTCCAATAATTTTAATCACGTTATTCTATTATCATTTGAAAAAAAAAGGAATTCGTCCACGAATACAATTTTTTCGATAGCTTTCGGAAAAGTGATGTTGGCGGGATTTGAACCTACGACCCATACGACCTACCTAAACTATATAACTACCTAACCTGCACGCTAACCACTAGACCAAACCGACTATGTGGGTTTCTTATACTTTAAGTCCATAATAGTTGCATCTAGGATAACAATCACAGGGACATCAGATGGATTTGGATAAAATTTGGTACACGGATGTTTTTGAAGCCACTGATTATAGAACTCAAATCTGAATTCAGAAATTCAAAATGGAGGATCCAATATGGCCGTCCGAATGACAATAAATTATATAATTTGTATGAAACACGAAACAGAGAGCCTTTTTGAATCCAATATGGCGGCTAATATATAAAAAGTGACTTCATTTTGATAAAATTGAGTACTCATACTACGTTAAGATAATTCATTACTAATCTAAACTTGAAAATAAAGGATAAAAAATGGCCGATACCAAAAATTTCAAGTGCAAAATCTTGTTTAAATGGTAGGGAAGGAAATATGTTTTTTATGCTGGTCGTCGCTAACGTGCCGACGGTGCGCGATATTGAGGTTATGTTAATCATTGGCATGAGGGTAATGGCCCATGTCTGCCCACGACTGGCTGACATACGTGAGAAACGTATTGGACCTAAGACAATGTAAAATTTTGATTGTAAAATTTGACGCGTAATTTCCACCTCTCACCCACCACGACTTGCAGGATATTGTAGGAAGCCGTGGAAACTGCAGCAGCCCATGCTCGGTACAAGTCTATCGGCCATCGCTGGTTGTCAGCAATGGGCCAGACGTGACAAAATGCTGGCAGTTTTTACAATGGTCGCGGCCGCTGGCCCCAACGATGGCTCGATAGTCAACCAGTACTGGCTATCATAGGTTGGTAGCCAGTACTCGCCCAATCATTGGTCCCATTATAACTGCTGGCATTTCCTATACGGGTAGATGATCCGCACAATCTTACATCTTCAGAATCTAGCGTATCACATGTGAAAGGCGATTACGAAAGAGTAAGACATGGGATGCTCGAACCGAGAAAGAATTTCGTCGTCTGCTCAAGTATTTAACAAAACTGCGCGCGTCACTTTCGAAGAAGGTGCGTCGACGTCGATGAGGCTTTCGTAATTCATCACCGGACTGCAGACAGCACCTACATACCACATCTATTGCATCTCTACTCTTTCTTTTTTTTAAATCCTCTTCTTTCTCTCAGTGAAAACACCAAAACTGTCTTCCGTTTCTATACCTCTCGATTCTAGCAACTTCATCTTTTCCATCGTCCACGCAAACTTTTCAATCTTTTTTTTCCGTCTTTAGGTCCGTCTTTTCTCGTTTTCTCTCCTTCGTTCGTTCCATTCTTTTTCGCAATCCGTAAAACTTCTCGCGCTTCTTCAGCCCGCATACACTTTGTACTAATTCTTTTTCTAACTCTTTAAGTGGATTCCTTGGACTCTCGGATTTCCCGGTAAACGGACACCAGGTGAATCTCAGATTTCCTTACTGTACCACTGTAGCATATCTATCTATCTTTCGTCTTTACCTCTTTTCCGCTTCCTAGTACTACGTTACGTTCTTTCTTCCATTTTTTTTTTATTTTTTACTACTTTTTTCTTCAGTACATATATAGTTCACGAGAATAAAAAGCAGATACCTTCGGTTCAATGCAATTTAAGCAATCAATATCGAAGACCCTTGTTTACGAGATCGAATGGCTTATTTGGTTCGATATTGAAGACATAGAAGAGAGGGAGTTTTTATTACAGTGCAATGGATTTCTCGGTTCTATGAAAATACCAATGAGATATAGATGACTTTCAAGTTTTGCGAGATTAAGCACGATGTTGTGAGAGAAAGACTGCCTTATGCTGTATTTGCATGTAGAACACATTCTACATTTTTCTGTACCATCAGGAGAATCGGATGTTCGAGAAAGAAAAATCACTTCAATGCCTCTAAGGCAGTGATAGGATATCTATGACTGCTGCGGTTGAAAACATATATTGGAAATATTGTTTTAAGCTACATTGAAATATTTTAATGCAATCAAGTCTTTGGTTTTGTGGAGAGACTTAAGGGCTTTCGCATATGCTATGTTGTGTTATTCTTATTTTTACGGTATTGGAGCTAATAGCGAATTGAAGATAGAATAGAGGAAAAGGAATTTTTCATAACGATATGAATCTTCGAGTAATCGGATACAGTAGAGACTTCATTTAAGCTTGGTAGAGAAAATAGAACAGAACATTGAGATTACACTACGTTTTCAGTTGGAAGCAACTTTAAAAACGTTTATAGCCCATAAAAATGGTGAATTTGCAATAAGTTGGCATTGAAACGCCTTACTTTGTGCATCAGGAGTTATGAGAAGACCTTTCTCAAGATTCCTTTCAAGACTCAACTATTTTACAGAATCTCCTCAAATCTACACTGCTAATGAGTCAAGTTTATACTACTCGTCTTTCTCCATTTAGTTTAGTAAAACAGTAAAAGGTACTTTTACTACCAAGACATTTCGGTTGTAAAACTAGATTTCATCCCAAAGTCGTATGGTGGAACATACATTCCGTACATGAACTGAAAAATTTTTTTAATGAAAATTACTATACCGGTTTTAGAAGCTCGGATGCATGTACCGCATATTAATTTTCATATACATAAATCTGTAATATTTAAAGAATCGGTGTACGATAATTAAATAGAAACCTTCGACATTAATGGAAAACTGTGTACGAGGTTTACAACATTTTCACCAATTATTATAAGTAACGTACATTACACAAACGGGTGAATAATTTTTTTCACGTACTGTATACTAATTTCAATGTGCATTCTACTGTAAAAATTAGTATAGTAGTAGACTAAAAAGGGATGTACACCTCTAACAGTTGTCACGTGCGACTAAAAATTCCTAAATCAAGATTCACTAACACTTATTTAGCCCAGATAACTAAGACTCACTCGAACAACACTTTTTCTCCGGATTCTTTTATTTACCACAATATGCTACGTGTTACCTCTCTCACTGTACAAACGATACTAAACCGACTTCTATCCAAAAAGTCCGCACCGGCATTTATAAACAGGGACATTAATTCCGCATGTGGAAGCAATAATAGACACCAAAACTAGAGCAAGATCTCCTTCCGAGAAGCTTTTAAAACTCTTTCACGCATCGACCTCCCGGATCCTTAGCATCCGCGTAAACGCAGGTTGTCACCGCCACTGAAGAGGCATCATAAACTGTATAAATTATTACCATCAGCCGCGCTAGATAAAAGAACTGCGCCCTCCTGCTTACTAAGAAGCGTTAGACTTGGAACCTACTAGAATATCTATCTTTTTATGCGTAGTATTATAGCCCCGAATTCCAGCGACCAATGTAACCCGTTCTACTCATCCGATGACCAAAATTGTAAACTCAGCCTCCCACCACGTTCTCTTTCCTGTATAAAAACCCTTGCCCACAAGGCAAGTCGAGCTTAGTTTAGTTTAGTTTTCGTTTAGTCTTACGTCGGGTGTAGACACGATGCTCCAGGCCTTCATCAGAAGGGAGCGAGTAGCTACTACCGTAGTAGTCATTCGGTCGCACAATCTCTTGCTAAGTCTCCGTTTAATTCTACAGATCGCGACGCGCGGCTTCTCCGGTAGCTGAGTGCGAGTAGAATTATCCTATTTGTTTCTCAAAGTAAAAATCATTATAAAAGTGTTTAGAATCAATCGGTAGATTGTATATTCCGCTAAAAACGCGACGATTATTTAAATTGTGAATTCCGCTAAAACGCGACGTTTATTAAAATTGTGTATTCCGCTAAAACGCGACGTTACTTAAAATTGTATATTCCACTAAAAACGCGACGATTATTGAAACTGTGTATTTCCGCGACAACGCGACGTCTTTATTATTTTCCTGCTGTGGCGACGAACCTCCGAATCGTACGAGAGCATCAACGTCTCTCCCATTGTCAAGGTATTTATTATTAAGAAACTTGTGTACTTGTATTGAATGCTAATAAATTCTGTTGAAACTGAACAATTTCTAGTACTCTGGTTAAGAGAACAGGACTTCTCGAGGTCCTCAGCGTTACCCACGACACTCTACTATTTTTAATCGTAGAACTAGAGATACACTAACCGCTCGGTGTAATCTCGCATTTTCTCAACGTCTCCGGACGTCACACAGTAATGAACCAGAGTGCTTTATTTATGCAACACTATTTTCTATTATTGTAACCAAAGGATATTAAAAGTCATATACGTGTGAATAGTTTTCCTCATATACGGTATACTATTTTTAACATGCATTTTTCTTTAAATTTAGTATGTTGGTGTAGCAAAGAAATTTAATTTAAAAATACTTATTTGTACGTGTTCAATCGAGTTTTTCTCCACTTTTAATTACATATTACATCTTTGTCTACATGTTTTTTTTTTTTTAATTTGCATTTCCCCTCGCCTGGAGGCATGTCGCCTATTGCGGGGTCGGCCCGGATCAGTAGCCAGTCCCCCCTGAGGGTCTGGTCCGGATCAGTAACCAGGCCCCCATGCGGCCGCATCCGACTTCCCCCTCTGTATCGCATTCGCCATAGCATTTCTGCCATGGGCATAGGGAAACTGCGGAAAACCTATGCCGCTATAGCCGGTCTCGAGTTCGCCTCACGGCACCGGAGCTACGTCACGTTTCGTCGAGAACGTAAACACGGACTACAGCTGTATACATGTGACCTCCACAGGTAGAAATACCTGTGTTGGTCTCATGTATACATCTGGAGCTTCATCGCGCCCATATTTATATTTTCGACGAAAATCGACGGCACCGGGAATAGAACCCGCGACCTACCGATGCTCTGGACTAGAGGCCAGTACACTGACCACTAGACTTGGATCATATTAATCGTTGAAAAACATATTTAATTTTGTTTACATTGTTCGGGAATCGAACCTGGGACCCTCCGGTTGGTGTTGTTGCGCTGCGCCTTAGCTCACTTGGCCATTCAGATCATATGATTGAACAATTTTTTTTTGTCTATTCGATTGTCGGTAATATGAAATATAGAATGAAATTAGTGTAATATAGTCATATATTTTTAGATTTTTGTAATTGCGCCTGATATGATAATAATAACAGTACGTTCAGTTATTTTTCAAGGCAATCGGTTATATCGAATAGGGTACGTTGTTACTATCTATAAATATATTGAACGAAGTTACTTGTTTCATTGTTTGCGCGAATTAGTTCATTAGTATTTGGGTAAATGACCGTCTGACTGACCTCAGGGTCAGTACTAGGATGGGTGACCGCCTGGCTGACTCTCACTGTCAGTACTAAGTTCGTTAACCGCCTAGTTTACACTGACGGTCCATACTGGAAATCGTTAAACGCGGTTATTAATTTCCAATAACGGTATATGAATACCCAAACAAGTCTTTGGATAATCACATTGGATGTTAGTTTTAATACACTTGTGCCAACAAACTTTAAAAGATTCTGACACTTTACCAGTTTGTTCAAGTTATTGAAATTTAAAGAACAGGTGACTCTTCCTATTCATATAAAAAGGTATTAATATTTTTATATTCAAATACAGAATTTTACAAAACTCTGCACTGATTTTAAAACACCGGTCTATAAATAGTTGCCTTGGCACACGCGTATCTAAAAATTAATATCTTTCTTAGAATTACAAAGTATTAGCACCGAAAATGCCAACGCGTATTTCTTAATTTCTAATGACCGTATATTAATGTTCAAATAGGTCTTCAGATATCTACAACGCATGCTAATTTTAAGGGATACTTATGGACGAGATTTCGAGGTTTTTAATCTTTTAATTTGGAAATGGTGTTTTAGAAATTTAAACTA
Source organism: Ephialtes manifestator (assembly GCA_963970395.1). Classification (NCBI taxonomy): domain Eukaryota; kingdom Metazoa; phylum Arthropoda; class Insecta; order Hymenoptera; family Ichneumonidae; genus Ephialtes; species Ephialtes manifestator. Next base: position 21,421,836 of record OZ019969.1, read on the forward strand.
TCATGAAGACCTACTTTTAATATATAATTGTATATTAAATATTTAGTCAGCCTCTAAACTTGCGAACTTGTACACTAATTTTAATACACCGGTCTATGAATAGTCTTTCTAATAGACATGTATTGTAATATAAAATATCAGTTATATGAAAATTCATTTACTCTTGCTAATTTTCGTATACGGATGGTATATTTACTAGACAAAGTATATTAATTTCCATTTTATATACCAGGTTTTGAAATTTCATAGTTGTTGGTGTACAAAAATTCCTTTCTTTTTTACAGTGTGTAAAAAATATTTCATCTTTACTGTTCTTGAATGGCTGAAATTTCGGTAGTAGGATGTTTCCTCTTATCATTTTACAGTTCCGTTATTACTAACAATTGGCCTTATTCCCTCGATGCAACATTGCATTGAGTTGACGGCTAATTAATGTTGGCGATAATTGCCCGCAGCTCCATAACTGACCGAAATAACTATATTTATGATCAAAGTGCTGCAATAATTGACTATTTTATCGTGCGCGAGGGAAAACCGAATGACTCCACGTAACATTGTATATTTCCGGCATTCCCGCAACAGCTGAACGTGAACTGAAGTTCCTGATTAGAATTCCGCAAAACAAGCGACATGCGCTCCGGTATGTCAGTCGTTTTGTATCCAACCCAAGTATATGACTGTCATGAATTAAGAATGAAAAATTAATTAAAAATGCAATTTACAAAAACTTCATTCACGAAGATTTATTAAAACAAGGATGCAAAGTAGAACCTTGCACATTTCTTCCTCATTATATTTCGCTTTTTACAAAGCAACCTCTAAGAGGAAATATGGTAATTGATTTTGGCCTCCTCATAGAGGAAGTTTTGTAAAAAGCGAAATATAATGAGGAAGCAATGTGCAAGGTTCTACTTTGCATCCTTGTTTTAAATAAATAAATTAGTGCACACTCCCGCTTTGTGAAAATATAATAAGGATGAACGGTCTTGAAACTCCCTCGAATACTCTATCTTCTCTGTTTTTTTTTTTGTAGAACACGATAGCACCCGGTGTTTTCCAAAATTTCATTGGGGAGCAAGGATATGACTACCTGCGTAAAAAAAAAGAATCTTTTAAAGAATCTTAAAAAAAGTCTTGAAAGAATCTTTACAAGAATCTTGAAAAGAATCATGCATAGGAGCCGGAGCAAGATTCTTTCCAGGATTCTTTTTAAGATTCTTTCCATCCGAAAGCGCTTTGAGAATCTTTGAAAGAATCTTAATGAAATTCTTCAGAGGAATCGAGCGAAACCTGTTGATGGTTTCCAAGATTCTTTTCATCCGAAAGCGTTCTGAGAATCTTTTAAAGAATCTTCGAAAGAATCTTGAAAAGCGTCTTTAAGAGAATCGTGGAAAGATTCTGTCCATTAAATAGAAAAATCGTTGAAAAATTTTTAATGAAATTCTTCAGAGGAATCGAGCAAAACCTGTTGTTACCCTTGGTGTCGAGACAGTAAATTTCGGTACTTCAACGAAGGGTAAACCCCTCGTGTATAGTCGAACTCAGAACAGCCTTGCAGTCTTATATACGTTCAGGCTTCAAGTCACTTGCGAGAAACGCTTCGACTGCTCGCCATCTAGTGGCATCGTACGAAACACTTATATTCAATACTCCGCTAGATGGCGAGCGGTCGAAGCGTTTCTCGCAAGTGACTTGAAGCCTGAACGTATATAAGACTACAAAGCTGTTCTGAGTTCGACTATACACGAGGCATTTACCCTTCGTTGACGTACCGAAATTTACTGTCTTGACACCAAGGCAAAGTAACAACCGGTTTTGCTCGATTCCTCTGAAGAGTTTCATTAAAATTTTCTCAACGATTTTTCTATTTAATGGACGGAATCTTTTCACGATTCTCTTAAAGACGCTTTTCAAGATTCTTTCGAAGCTTCTTTAAAAGATTCTCAGAACGCTTTCGGATGGAAAGAATCTTGAAAAAAATCCTGGAAAGAATCTTCCTCCCGCTCCTATGCGTGATTCTTTTCAAGATTCTTGTAAAGACTCTTTCAAGACTTTTTTTAAGATTCTTTAAAAGATTCTTCACAAGATTCTTTTTTTTCTACGCGGGTAGTTTATACGACATAAATCGCTACTTTTCGCAATATAGACTGTACAACATCGCTATAAAATATGGTATCGTTCAACATTTTTGGGCTATATCTGACGTATTTTTTTGTTAATCATGAATCTGGCACTCATTTAACTCCCGGCTCGATATTTGATACCAAAATTCGCATCGCAGAAAAAAAATCAAAAAATTCAAAAAATCAAAATCTCATAAAATTTTAACGTTTCAACCGAGCTTAACCAAATTTAATAGGAATCACCGGTGTATGAAAGCTCACATACATACCAATTTTGAGCTTAATATCTCGAAAATTAAAAGAGTTATCGCGTTAACAGACATTTTTGAAAAAATTTAAAACCGCTTAAAAATTTAACGATCATAGGGATTTTAACAAAAATTGGTATGAATGATGAGGATTGACCCATCTATTTACGGTGTAAATTTCAGCTCTATATCAGCACACGCACACGCACGCGCACACGCACACGCACACGCGCACACACACAGACATTTTTTCTAAATCACTTTTCTCGATGTTTTGGACCATTCTGAGTGCACTGACATGAAAATCTCGAAAAAAAAAATGTTCACGAAAACAAAGCTTCCTCTATGAGGAAGCAATAAACCGATATTTAAACAATGTCGTTGAAACATTCTTTAGTTTTGTTAGTCAATAAAATTTTGCCCGTTTATAAATTACCAATTATTGCTCATAGCTGATCCCTGAATATAACTTTGTAATAACGCATAACCCAGTACAAAAATAATGGAGACCATTTCCAGTTTCATGAAATACCAATTCAATAGTTTTCAAATGTTATGCATTCGTGAGAAAGCGCCACTTTACATTTCTGAAAAAAAATGTCTGAAACATTTCGTTCTGATAACATTTCAGTTATCTTATCAATTCCAGTTAAATTTTTCACGACGTTAGGGTGAATGTCTGCGTGAATGTTTACGTGAGTGTCTGTATATTTGTGTGTTTATTGGAGTATTTTTTTTTCGATTATTTGTATGAATGGCAATCATTATATATATGGGTGTAAGTTGATTAGTATTATAAATAGACAATTGAAAAAGAGGAAAGTTGATTGACTTTTTTTCGTGATCTCAACTTGGAAGCTGACTTCATTGTGGCCTCTATAAATTGCCAGCTTAAATAGTCTATCTAAAAACTATTTTACCCTTTCAGTAATTACCTATTTTTTATTAACTTTAACGTAACTTTCATAACGCATAATGTTCCTCCCGGTTAGCTCATCGATAAGCGAATGAAACTTTTATTTAACTTTCCGCTTTGACGCTCAATGCATTTGCAACTATGTACAGGCGCAGGTTTAGATATAAAGTTACGTATAGATGGACTATGGCGATGGCTGTTAGTCGAACGCAAATTGGATCTCCTCATCCAGTGTAGAGATAATTCTACATTGCTCAGTGAGTAGAACTATACAAATTCATCCACCGATGCCAACGACTTCACCAAAGCTTATATCCCCTTCTACGTTACAGTTCCTAGTTGAAATCACCCACTATACTGCGTTTCACTGTATTTTATTGCTCATTATAGCGCGAACTTGACTCGAGCACATACTGTACTTCTCGTTTCATCTGCATTGAAATATGCATCTGCATATGAAATATGAATGCGTATATGTGCGCAGCAGTTATCCACTCGACTGTTTTCACGCTAAAACGGCTCATACATAATATGTTCAATAATCTTCAAACAGCTATGCTTAACACTCAATGCATTGCTGGAGGCGGAACCGTTGAAGCGAAATTAACTTCAGCATTAATTACCACACATATATGGAATTATAGAAATATTTTATTTGTTGATTATAATTTAAATAGCTAATTTGAAAATCAATATTTAATAGTCATTATATGGGAAATGCAATTAATTTATGTTTCAACCTTTTGTGTATTGCAACAACAAATATTTATGCCTCAGAATGTTTCTGCTGAAGTTTATTTTTCGACAAAAATACACGTAGAGAAATATTGCTTGTCCCAACTATTGCTCAACTATTGCCGATACAACCAATTTTTTGGTTTGGTTTTTGGATTCGTTACACGGAAAGAAAAAAGTAATTGTAAAAACTGATTTATTGGTCACGACAACCAATCGAAATAGTTACCATAGCGGCAACTACTCGGTCGGATGAAGAAACTATAACCTCGTTGGTAGAGTATCGATAGTAACAATGACCAGCTGAGATCATAACCTCAACTCACCGGTTGGTTGGCGTAACGAATCATTTAGATTGGATAGCAGCCGTGACAGTTGCAGAAACCAAGTTGTTGGTCATACGTACTATTTTTGCTACCAATCGAAAAAAGTTGAGACTGCGATTCCGATTTAGTTACAGTAACTAACACGCGGCACAGCCTATGCTGGAATTGGTAGCCAGAACTACTTTTTTTCTTTCCGTGTAGTTATGAATCAATTAATTTACTATCCAACTGGCTTGTCGTCCCAACTGACTTTTTTATTTCTGTAACCAACTAGTTTATTGGCCTAACCAATTTTGCCGCTTGGAGCTTATTCAACCAATTATTTCTTTCCGTGTATCAAATAAATCGCAAAAGCTGAGATTGCAGTACTATAAACCATAAGTCACATTGATACTGTCGTTCGAGATAAGAGAATGTTTTTAATGCGCAAATAAATTTACTGTTTGAAGTAGCAGCAATAGAGACCAATAAAAAAGTTTGGCATATAGCGTACACACTCTTGGGATAACCGGCGCCAATTTTCTCCCGAACATGAATCAAATCGAGTGTCGGGGAATGGCGTGCGTAAGCTACTTAAGTCGAGGGATAAATTCGATACACAGCCGCGTGAACACGTTGAAATTGATCTGCACCGATATCGCGTTCTATTGTGCTATTGTATTATATATATATAATACGAATGTCTATATATGCGGGAGGAGAGTGTGGCATATAACCTGCTCACTATAATGAGCAAGTGGCTTTTCGCGTACGTTGTTGTTCCGATACCGTTTATACATAAATGCTTGATACTCAGCTTGATGTACACATGCACGGAAAATAAGGCTTGGTTGGAACTACCAAGTGCTATGGTTATATATGCGCCAGACAATTCATTGGTTAGACCAACCAAGTAATTTGTTAGGCTACCAATTTCTTGGTTGGTCTAACCAAGTCACTTGGTTAGCTTACCAAGTCACTTGGTTAGTCTAACCAAGAAATTGGTCTAACCAAGTCACTTGGTTAGCTTACCAAATCACTTGGTTAGTCTAACCAAGAAATTGGTAGCCTAACCAAGAAATTGGTCGGTCTAACCAATTAATTGTCTGGCGCATATATAACCATAGCACTTGGTTGTTTCAACCAAGCCTTTCTTTCCGTGTGCTTTGATATAGCCACGAACACATTGCTCTATTGCGCGACAGTTGTAAGCGCCCGAAGGAAAAATTGATAAAAATGTTGATATCGGGTTTTTTTTTCTTTGTATTTTACGATTTTTTAAAAATACGTTTAAAAATATGACTGCACTGAAAAAAATGTCATTGATTCAATAATATTCCTAATTCCTCAAATTCCATACGAGATCAAAACAATAACTCTGAAATAAGCAAAATAATATTTTATTACTTCAATGTTCAATTGGATTGAACGAACGAGAACTAGACTTTATTCAAAAATACTTCTGTTTGGCAGCCTGCAATAGAATTTTTTTTCAGTGTATATATGTAAATACGAGTTCAGAATTCTTTTTCGTGTAACTAGAAGTCATATTTAAAAATTTTAACTCCCTTCAAATTTATGACCAAAAAATCCACGACATTGAAAAATTGGAAGTATTAGTTTGATTTGACTCGTTTCATTGTAAATGGAAACGATAAAAAAAATTTAACAAATAAATATTGTGCTTCAAAAAAAATGTTTCTAAATAGAATGTTTCTGTTTCCGTTTGTGGACAAAAACTTTTTATTAAAAGTACAAGAATTTCTATTTATTTGTTGCTACATACTTTTTTTAATGATTCACATAATTCAATTTCATAATAATAAAAGAGATGTTAAGACATTATAACGACTAAAAAGAAAATACATTTTCAGCAACAAATGTCGAAAAATGACATGGTAATGATATGTGAAATGCAACATGATTAAAGTGTGTCAAAGATAGGCACACTTGTAACACACTTAGTTTTTAGAGTGTATCTCACTCTAGCCCTTGCGATACTTTTAATCACAATCGCTCCAACAAGCGGTAAAGGCAAATGTTAGTGCATGAATCACTTCGTTTTTCGATCAGGAATGGAATGGTGTATGGCAAATACGTATTGATGAAAGTTTAGTTAGTGAAAAACCCGTTTAAACGCCGTCATAGATAGAAAATAAGCGAAAATCGATATACTAAAATAAAAAATTATAGTTTTGCTTCCTCATATAGGAATCTTTGTTTTCATGAAAATTATTTTTTTCGAAATATTCATGTCAAAACGTTTAAAATGGTCTGAAACGTCGAGAAAAGTGGTTTAGAAAAATTGTCCGGGTGTATGTATGGATGTGTGTGTGTGTGATGAAAGGCCAACAATTCATATAACTGTAACTTATAAAGTATTCGACCGAATCAGCTAAAATTTAAACAACATGTACAGTACTCGCTAATCTTCAATTGGTATAAATTTTATAAAAATCGCTTAACGCATTTCATTTTTATAAGAATTTTGAAATTTTGAAAAAAGTACGTAAATGCTCTAGCTCGAACGAATTTTTAGCTATCGGGCTGAAACTTCGTATTAAAATTGTAAAAAGTTATACGACCTTTGGTATTGAATTTGGGCCAAATCGGTAAAGCAGTTAGGTTTTTATGGGATTTTGAATTTTTCGAAAAAAAATCGTTTTGCTCTAATTCCGGTAAAATTTCAACTAATCGACAGAAATTTTCTGCACAGGAAAAATAACATTTAGCCCTGATACGTGATTATCGGTAAAGCGGTTCGGATTTTACGTGATTTTGAATTTTTTAAAAATTTATTGGCGTCGCTCTGGATTTCGTAAAACGACAAAAATCATCAACTTCGTCAATAATTTTCATCTTTCGCAAAGCTTCCTCTATGATGAAGCCAAAAATAAAATAAAAAAACTTCCTCATAGAGACGGCTTTGTAAAAAGCGAACAAGAATGAGGAAGCAATGTGCAAGGTTCTACTTTGCATCCTTTTTGTTCTAATGAACTGATTATCAAATACGTAAACGTCAACGTGCGAAAGGCAAATACGGAAAAATTCGATAAAAAGGCAAGAGGAGCTGTTGATAAATTAAAGGAGAAAACGTACATTCAACTTAATATATCCTAGCTCAAGGACAACAATAATGTTCTGTGTTTCATGCAGGCGGCCCTTAGGCATTATTGGCAAAGAACTTCAATCTTCCGATCCTTTGCTTTGGACGGAACTAGCGTCTCGTCGATTTTTTTGTCCCAACTTTTGGTACTATCGGTTGTTCTTCCTGGAAGATGGTAGATATGGAAACGGGCAAGTTTCGACAGACATTTGTGATCAGTAGCCTTGCTTAAAGACGACGCGCGATGAGAATCGTTATGAGACTTTAACTACGCAAAAAATTTTAACAGTGTACGAGTGTACGGTCAAAAAGTCAAGCACAAAATATATAGCTTTAGATAATATATGTGACCATTTGCGCTCAAATTACGTAATAACATTCAAAATATATTGATTCCAGTAAAAAAGTAAAATTCACTTACCACCACAAAACACCATAGGAAACTTCAGACTGGGGTAGATACCCACCCTGATAACAGACCCTAATCAATAACATGAATTAGAGTCCCTTAAGGAAAAAATTATTGAGCACTCTATACCCATGTGCGGGTAGCCAACGTTCCGAGTACGGCCGACGATTAGCTGAATCAAGGCAACTCATCGGTAGCCAACAATCGGAGTTCGACGATGACCCAGAGTTCGCGAAACATTCGAGCGATGCTTGGCTGGCAGGCGGCGTCGAATCGACGGCCAACGATCGGAACGCGACACTCGGCGGTATGTCGGCAGCCAGTCGGCAGCCGACGATCGGAATCCGACTACTGCCCAGCGTCGATCGAACCTTCAATCCTTAACTGTGCCGACATTGGGCTCCGTAGCTGGCACGACGATGGTCCCCACAGTTCTGGTGACGTTGGCTGCTAACATTTTGCCGACGCTGGCGCGTTAACCGTAATTACGGTTGTTGGCAGCCAACGTCACCAGAACTGTAGGGACCGTCGTCGTGCCAGCTACGGAGCCCAATATCGGTACAGTTAAGGATTGAAGGTTCGATCGTCGCTGGGCAGTAGTCGGGTTCCGATCGTCGGCTGCCGACTTGCTGCCGACATACCGCCGAGTGTCGCGTTCCGATCGTTGGCTGTCGATTCGACGCCGCCTGCCAGCCAAGCATCGCTCGAACGTTTCGCCAACTCTGGGTCATCGTCGAACTCCGATTGTTGGCTACCGACGAGTTGCCTTGATTCAGCCAATCGTCGGTCGTACTCGGAACGTTGGCTACCCGCACATGGGAAATTTACGTTTCGCGGCAATATCGGTTCAGTACTGGTAGTCGACGTTCTGTCAAAATAATTAACTCAAGTAGGATTAAAATTAATAAAATAATAAAACTTATACCATTTTTTGTAATTGATAAACGAATATTAAGCAACTCCATCGTTTTTAATTTAAAAAGCCGAAATCATTGTGTATAACTCAATTTATTGAGTTGAATAATTTTCATTATTTTTCACTATTGTTTTATTTTTGCAATAAACTTCTAAAAACTGTTATACCATCATAACACCATTAAGAGTGCATACGGTATTAATGAAGTAATACAGACGAGTAATTTATATACGCAATTCGACACTAAATTTTCCAAGATGTGGATAACCGAGTGGGTAAGATCGTGGACTACTAATCCCAAGGTTGCAGGTTCGAGTCCCATCACCGCCGAAAAAATTTATTCTAGGATGTCCAAAAAATAGTGGTGAAAAATTCATTACAAAACAGGTTAGAATGATTAAAAAGCATTAGACGGCTGCGCAGATCGATAATTTATTTTTTTTAATTAATTTTTAATATTTTTTATTCGATATCGGCTCAGCGTCGACACCCAGTACTGGGCCCACGTCGTTTCAAATGTCGCGACAATGTCACGCCGACGTTTCCACGTCGGCCGGCATTGTCGTTCTGACCCTGGCCCGACTTGAAAACCGATTGCGGCCCGACGCTTAGGTGTAACGTTGGTCCGATGTTATCATCCCGGCGTTAATTGGCTGCTGGACCGACGTTGGCGAACAGAGTCGAGCCGATTTTGTAACGCAGGCGATCGTCGTCGCGCCAACGTCCGCCCAGCTCTAAAACCGCACATGGGTAGTTACTATTCGGGTTCAAAAGTAACTACGAACTGTCAATAGTACTGAGTATTGAAAATCAATAGTAACTATACGAATAGTAAGTATCCGAAATAGTTACTATTGACAGTCAATAGTAACTATTCGAATAGTTATTATTCAAAATAGTTACTGTTGACTGTCAACAGTTACAAACTATTGGCAATAACTATCCAAATAGTTATTATTCAAAATATTTACTATTGTCTGCCAACAGTATTAACTATTAGAACTGAATAATAATCATTAGGGTAGATAATTTTTGGAAATTGAATGTATATGTTCAATAGTAAGTACTATTACAGACCAACGGTAATCATTTGTGTAGTTATTTTGCGATATACTGATAAAAAAATCCGAGGTAAAATTACTAAACATGTGCAGGAAGCACTTTTACGGAAACCGTTTATGAAATTTCAACTGCGCCGTTGAATTTTACAACACCGGTATATCAAATTTACTGTTACTGTGTTGTAATTTTGGAAATATATCTGTGTTGTAAAATTCAACGTCGCAGATGAAATTTCATAAACGGTTTTGGTAAAAAAAGACTTCATACACATGTGATGTATATTTACAACAGATTTTTTTAACAGTGCACTGTAAAAAATGTTCGCGTTTTTCCTATACAAACGTGTATGAATTTTGTAAAACTTGGTATAGGAAATCGGAATTAATATGTTTGCATAGCAAATTTAATATAGATATATGAATTTTGATAATCCGGTCATTGGAAATTACAACACGTGATTATTAAATTATCATTTTTTTAACTCATGAATAGAAACTCCCGCTTTCCTCAACTGTAGAGCGTGGCGGAACGTGGCCGTTCCCGTACGCCGTTAGGAAATGTTCTACGCATGCGCATATCAGCTACATTCTTCTTTTTCTACACGCATATTTGTTTTTCTAAACGCTGCGGCAACATTTCCTAACGCGCCCGGCACATTTTTTAACGGCGTGTTGAGGTTAGGGACCCTTTCCGCTCATACTCTACAATCTCGGAAAGCGATCGTTTCTATTATTTCGTTAAAAAAAGCACGGTGTGCAACTAGTGCCGGAATTGGCGATTGCAACTCGTGCGATTGCCACACTCGCTTCGCTCGGGCAGCAACTCTCGCACTCGTCAAAATCGCCAATTTTCGGCACTAGTTGCACAATGTACTATTACTAAATTAGTATATGAAAATTAGTATGCATTTTCAGAATTTTCGTACCCGATTTGAAATTTAATATACATTGTTCCATTAAATGTAAGATCAAAGTTACTTAAACTACAGTTACTGGTATTGAAAAATACCAAGTAAAGTATTAACAATTTTGTCTATATAGGTATATTACTTTATGCAAAATGTTTGCGTTTTTGCTACACAAAAGTGTGAGAAATTTACAAAACTCACTATAGGAAATAAACATTAATATAGTTGCATAGTAAATTTAGTATGCATGTATGGATTTTAGCAAACCTGTGATACAAAATTACAACACATGGTTACTAAATCAATCATTACTAAATTAGTACATGAAAATCAACATGAATTTTTGAGATTTTAGTGACTGATTCAAAATTTAATACACATTTTTCAATAACGAAAAAAACCCGCACTAGATCGCTAACACTTACCACTTAGCATCGAATTCTGATAAGTTACTCGACATTTTCAAAAATATTTCTTTCATCCAAAAATTATGTTCACTCGAAAATATTTCCAACTCACTTTGCGCTCTGATTGCAATCAATTGAATATTTTGTTATGTGAATTATGAGTATACACTGTAAAAAAAAAGGAATTTTCGTACACCAACAACTATGAAATTTTAAAACCTGGTATATAAAATAGAAATTGATATACTTTGTCTAGTAAATATAGCATCCGTATATGAAATTTAGCAAAAGTAAATGAATTTTTATATAACTGATATTTAAAATTACAATACATGTCTATTAGAAAGACTATTCATAGACCGGTGTATTAAAATTAGTGTACAAGTTCGCAAGTTTAGAGGCTGACTAAATATTTAATATATAATTACATATTAAAAGTAGGTCTTCATGATAGTCTAAATTTCTAAAACACGATTTCAAAATTAAAACATGAAAAACATCGAAATCTCGTCCACAAGTATACCTTAAAATTAGCATGCGTTGTATATATCTTAAAACCTATTTAAACATTAATATACGGTCATTAGAAATTAAGAAATACCCGTTGGAACTTTCGGTGCTAATACTTTGCAATTCCAAGAAAGATATTAATTTTTGAATATGCGTGTGCCAAGGCAACTATTTATAGATCGGTGTTTTAAAATCAGTGCAGAGTTTTGTAAAATTCTGTCCTTGAATATAAAAATATTATACCTTTTTATATGAATAAGAAGAGTCATCTGTTCTTTAAATTTCAATAACTTAAGGAGGGTCGAGCGCAAAAACAGTAACAAGAAATAGATGCTGGTTTTTTAAATACCCATTGATATGGATGACCTGAGTTCAACTGCAAAGTTTGAGTAAGTTTATCTTCATGGTTGTCAAGAAACAAATTTCTTAAATTGATACTATTTAACATTGTTTCTTATGGCAGATTGAAAATGAACGATGCATTTTTATATTTCTAAGGATAGTTTATACGGATACCATGCAGTTAAAATATTGCAAACTGTAAAGAATACATTCAGGATGCTCTATGCAAAAATTCAGATACTTGTTCTTCACAATTAATTAATGATAATCAATTATGTGGCTGGAGATCCAGATTTCTTAAACTTGCGTAGCGCGTCTCTGTCGCACAGTTTCGTGCGACCGCACCGTGTTCCCCGCCGAGCCTATCCTCTCCAAAAAATGCGCTCGACCCTCCTTAACCAGACAGGTAAAGTGTCAGAATTTTGTAAAGTTTGTTGGCACAAGTATATTAAAACTAACATCCAATGTGATTATCCAAAGACTTGTTTGGGTATTCATATACCGTTATTGGAAATTAATAACCGCGTTTAACGATTTCCAGTATGGACCGTCAGTGTAAACTAGGTGATTAACGAATTTAGTACTGACAGTCAGAGTCAGCCAGGCGGTCACCCATCCTAGTACTGACCCTGAGGTCAGTCAGAGAGTCATTCACCCAAATACTAATGAACTAATTCGCGCAAACAATGAAACAAGCAACTTCGTTCAATATATTTATAGATAGTAACAACCCTATTCGATATAACCGATTGCCGTGAAAAATAACTGACGTACTTTTATTATTACCATATCAGGCGCAATGACATAAATGTAAAAATATATGACTATATTACACTAATTTTATTTTATATTTCATATTACCGACAATCAAATAGACAAAAAAGATTGTTCAATCATATGATCTGAATGGCCGAGTGAGCTGAGGCGCAGCGCAACAACACCAACCGGAGGGTCCCAGGTTCGATTCCCGAACAATGTAAAAAAAATTAAATATGTTTTTCAACGATTATGTACCAATATGTAGACAAAGATGTAATATGTAATTAAAAGTGGAGAAAAACTCGATTGAACACGTACAAATAAATATTTTTAATTAAATTTCTTTGCTACACCAAAATACTAAATTTAAAGAAAAATGCATGTTAAAATTAGTATACCGTATATGAGGAAAACTATTCGCACATATATGACTTTTAATATCCTTTGGTTACAATAATAGAAAAGAATTTTGCATAAATAAGGCACTCTGGTTCATTACTGTTAGAGGTGGACATCCCTTTTTAGTCTACTACCATACTAAATTTTACAGTAGAATGCATATTGAAATTAGTATACAGTACGTGAAAAAAACTATTCACCCGTTTGTGAATTTTAATATACGTTACTTATAATAATTGGTGAAAATGTTGTAAACCTCGAACACATTTTTCCATTAATATCGAAGGTTTCTATTTAATTATCGTATACCGATTCTTTAAATATTACAGGTTTATGTATATGAAAATTCATATACGGTATATGCATCCGAGCTTCCAATACCGGTATAGTAATTTTCATACAAAAATTTTTTTCAGTGTATGCTTGAGAGAATAATAGTTGTACAATTCTTATGTCATTTAGATGTCCAAAATTACTAAGTCGTTCATAGCGTAGTCGGTAGCGTGCGTGCGTTGTGAGATATTTAGAAAGGTAGGTTGTAGGTTCAAACCCCTGTGTAAGCGAAAAATTTTGTGACGAAAACCAATTCCCAAAAATTTCTGATGACATAATTTGTGTAAAAAAATAATGTCCAACTAATATATTTTATATTTTTTTACTATTACATTTTTTTTAAACTGTTTTTATGTCCATTTTAAATTTCCAATTGTAAAATAATGCCGTGGATGGTTGATAGTGGATCAGGTGTTGTAAATATAATAAATAAATGGCGTAGGCAGGAATTGCATAACTCGAAATAAACACTTTAATTTTTAACCAAAACCTTCATAAAACACAACAATTAATTGAGTAAGCCGTTAAATTCACATAAATATCCTGAGCAGTCCGTAAAACACTTCAGTACAGTCCGAGTGACAAAAATTAGCCAATAATATGCCTATTATGCCGAAGCACACGTGCCACCACGTGTTGCTTAGTAAACCGCCCGTGAGTATGTCGGTGTTGTGTACATAAACCCGCGTTCACTTAACCCGTACGTAATGTCTTTGCGCTGACCGTTTGAGCTACCCGGAGCTGACCGTTGTACACTTCCGAAAAAGATGAGGTGACCGCAAAGTAAAACTATTGCCGATGTGCGTACGACCAGTTGAGTCCGTCCGTGCGACCAGTTGAGACCGTGCGTGCGACCAGTTGAGCCCGTTAACGAGAACCGAGAAGAAACCGGAAAGCGAGTCAGAGACTCGAGAACGTTCGAGCGCATGCGCGAACTCTGAAATGCGGTTATCGGTGGTGTGCCCAGGCGGTGCTGCTGCCGAGCGGTTGATCGACCAACTCAGACAGCAGTCCCGCTAACACCAATAGATATGTATTTGAATTTTCAGATACCGCTCATATGAAAATTCAACATAAATGTTTATGAAATTTAATATACAAGATCATTAAATATCAAAAGTAATGTCTATGAATTTTCAAACATATTCAACGAAGAATATCTTGCAGCGATGGAAAAACCAGAAACAATTGTGCCGTAATGTTATCGAAAGCTACATTTTTTCCAATACCGTTGATATGAAAATTCAATATAAAGGTTTATGAAAATTAATGCACAGTTTATGCATATGGTACTTCCAATACAAGTATATTAAGGGGAGGGAGTCAGATCAAAATAATTAAGTTTGTAAATTCAATATCATCCAAATTCTCTTGCATATAAAAATGACCAATGAACTATATTGTTGGTACTCGATTAAAGGATTTTTTACTGCCATCTGACTTGCATATGCCTGTCAATATTATCTTAATCAAAGTTCTTAGGTTTTTCACTCTGCGCGTGATTCAGACCAAATTGCTAGGCGGATTGGGCTAGTTGACGTCTCATTTTCTTCTTCATAAAAAAGTTACACCGGCAAAATGGAGCAAACTATTTTTTTTTTTTCATTCTGAAAGCACAGTTAATCACTGATTTAGAAAATAGCATAAAATTTATTTAGTATTAATTATGTCACTTAAAAAATATTACCTTTTATTAACTTTTGCTCCATTTAGCCGGTGTATCTTTTCATGAAGAAGAAAATAAGACGTCAACCAGCCCAATCTGCCTAGTAGTTTGGTCTGAATCACGCGCAGAATAGGTTTAAATCCAAGTTTCGGCAAATGGCATGTAAAGTTTACCACTCAAATAAAAATGTTTATGCTGCTTTCATCTTTGGGGCACCTTAGTACGTTTAATGAACAAAATAAAAATATTATTTGCAAGTCAGATTACACAATGTTATTAATAATGTTATTAATAAAAGTTTTTTTTTTACGAATAAAAAGTAAATGAATGGATAATTTGAAAAAAAACCTGTAAATAATATGGGGATGTTCACTTTTATTGACAACATCACTGAACATTTATACGGTGTTGACACATTTACAAATGTACTGCACAAACATTAAATCATCACTTCATAACAAATTATACATATCTGACCACTTCTGATGATTGTTGATTCTGTTTTAAGGGCAGGGTAAAGTTAATTCGGCGAAAAAAAGGCATGTTTTTAAGATTTTTTTTGGCGTAACGGATAGTGTTCGTTTATTGAAAAATTTACATATAATAAAGTAACATTTCAACAACATTTTCCCAAATTTTCATTGAAAAATTTTCAAAATTGAGCGAATGAAAATTAATCCCCGGAGCCGCCGCGAAAAAAAGGTGGTTTGCGGTGAGCATCATAACTCGCAACAAAATCATCTGAAACAAAAAAATCAAAATGCATTTGTTAAAGGAGATGTTTTTTGAGGTAATGACGGGAGGTTTTTTTTTCGATTTTTCGTAGCACTTGGAAGTCAAAAACCCGATTTTCGCTTTAAAAAATCGGGTAATTTGTTGTTGAAAAATTAGTAATTATTAAAAAAAAACAAAAAAGCTCTCGACAATACCTGGTAAATTATGTGAAGAAGTACTGTGCAAAATTTCAAAGCGATTGGTCCAGTAGATTTTGAGTAATCGTGCTCACGGACTTCAAAAATGACAAGTCTCAGAAAAACGGTTTGAAAAACGCAGAAGAGTTTGGTCGCTTAGCGCTCATTGCACATAAGTTTGAGAACACTTCTCGATTGCATAAAAATCTGAGAAAATTCATGCATATTAACGGTACTCAAAAGATTAATTTTGCATAATAATAATTCTGAAATGTTATTAACAAAATGATGAAAAAAAAAAAAAAATAGACAACAAATTTCCCCGCAATCTAATTTTTTTTTCCTGATTCGTTCATTTTTCTGTATACGTATGAATTTTTTCAGACTTTTCAATTATCTTTGAATTTTTAGAAATTCAAAATAAAACTCGATAATTTTCTTATACTCACTGAAAGTCGTCGATGCCAGGTCCGTAGAGTAAACGACTTCCATCAAGATGATCGAGAACATCTTTTTGCGTTTGTCTACGCAAAATTCTTTCTTCTTTACTGTCGTGCGCCGCTTGCTTCTCTGCACTACTAATTCGCAAATCGTCAACTTGTCGGGCCCATTCGTGAGAACTTGGCCCTGTACTGATTTGCATTTCTTCCATAAAGGCCAACAAAGCGAATCCTCTTTTTTGAAACCGATAATTGACATCGTATACACCACTGTCTATTCTTTCACTTGATGGGATGTAGTGAGGCTGTTTACACTTTTCACATGTCACCTTGATGTTGAAACCAAGACCTTCTTTTTTGCATGTTTGGAATATCACTTTTCCATCACACTTCACACATTTGACGACAGTAGCAATTGACGAAAAAACAAGAACGAAATCTATCATTCGATAATGTTTTTGGATGTCTTCTACCACCACAGCGGGTTTATTTTTCATTTTTTTCGCTGACGCGCTACTAGCTACCGGTTCGTCGTTTTTACGCTTTTGAGGAGGCGCTTTTTTTTTGGTCGGGACAATTGTCCAATACCACCCTTACGATCTTCTCTGCTTATTTTTCGAGGCATTTTTCGAGGTACGAATACAAACGAAAACGGACTCAAACTTTTAGTGTGACTTGCTACTGCTCAGCACGGCATACAGCGGTCAACTGATGTATAGACTAATGTGCATACTTATATACACCATACCTCGAATGTATATAACGGGACCGGAACAGGCCCGTTTATCAATAAATTTATTCGGGGTCGAAAAATACAATAGCGCGCCGCGCAGCTGCCGCCCAGGTATACGACCCGCCTGGAGCAATAGACGCTCAAATACTCATAGCTTCGTCAATTTTACTCCGATCGACTTGAAATTTTTACACAAAATTCTTGAGACATTAGGCATTCATTTAAAAATTTAAAAAAAAAATGGAAAAAAAAAATTTAAATACTTTACCCTGCCCTTAACCGCTATTGATTGAAAAAAAAGCGTAAATGTCCAACGGAACCAAACTAATAGCATAATATGAACGAAAAATAATAACGT